>JAODAL010020925.1:0-68283 GCA_025379985.1 Phyllomedusa bahiana | reverse complement strand
TGCTCAGATTCTCACCTAAATTATCACGTGATCGGAAATTCCGATCAACCTAAAAACCGTGCCGATTTCAACTTTGTCGATTATAATCGCTCATCCCTATTTAATACACATCAGCACATCCCCTCTTACAATATGTTCTCTGCAGTTAACCTGTTGCTAGGAATTCAACTAGCATTTCTTTTATTTATATATTAAATATTTCAAATGATATATATTTTATTGCAGTGTAATTCATATTTCTCTAACATAATTTGGAAAAATTTGGAAAAGTATTTATTATTTTATTTACACTTAAGAAATTCTTGCTACTTTGTGTTGCTCTATCACATAATATATCAAACTTATAAACTATAAATTAGACAGCAACTAAACAATCCTTTCTTGATGCCGAGGTTTTGTTAACAGAAAGCTTGACTTTGACAAACATTAACCCCTTACCGCTGCAGCCAGTTTTGACCTTCCTGACAGAGCCCCATTTTTCACAATTGACATGTGACACTTAATGTGAGAATAACTTTCTGACTTATCCCTTTTACCTGTCCATGTGATTCAGAGACTGTTTTCTTGTAACACATTGTACTTAAAGTTAGTAAGAAATTTTGGTCCAAACAATCCTTGTTTATTTGTGAAAAATATCAAAATATACATTTTCAAACTTCAAAAATTCCTGTGTGTAAGACAGGTAGTTATTCCACCCAACATAGTTTATAACTAGCATCTACCATATGTCCACTGTAGGTTGGCATCATTTTTTAAATGTCTATTTATTTTTTTAAGATATTAAGGGGCTTAGAAAATTAGTAGTCATTTTTAATATTTCCAAGAAAAGTTGCAATATACATTTTTTAGGGACCAGTCCAGTTTTGATGTGGCTTTGAGGGGCCTTATGTTAGATACTCCCATAAATGACTTCATCTAAGAAACTAAACCCCCTTAAAGCTATTCACAGGAACAAGGTAGATGTGATCAGGAAAATGCAACTTGATATGGATTCCCCAGATTCTGCCGTTTTCAGAGATATCCCATATGTGGCCCTAGTGCACTATTTGGCTCAACCACAAGCCTCAGAGTAGGACAAGCACCTACTGGACTTTGGGGTCTCACTTTCAAAATGATTTTATTTAGGTGCAGTTTCAGTTTTGCGGACACCTTAAGGTGCTAAAACTTAAAAAAACACCCCTAAAAAGACCCCATATTGGAAACTACACCCTTTAAAGAATATATCCAGGCATGTAGTGAGTATATTGACCCCACAGGTGTTTCACAAATTTTTTTAGTGTTAGGCTGTGTAAATTAAAAGCATTTTTTCCAACAATCTACAATTGTAACTGAAAATTTTTGTTTCATTTTTACAAGGAATCCTGGGGACAAAATACCCCACATTTTGTTACACAATTTCTTCCAAGTTCGGTAGTACCCTATATGGTGGGTGTAAACTGCTGTTTGGGCGCATGGCAGGGTATACAAGGGAGGGAGCACTATGTCTCATTTGCAAAGCTCCTAAAGTACCAGAACAGGTGAAACCTTCCAGAAGTTGCCCCATTTTGGATTCAAAACCCCTCATGGATGTCATATAGGGGTGTATTGTGCATTTGGGCACACAGGTATTCTATAGTTTTTTTTAGCTTTGGGCCATGAAAATGTTGGGGGAAACAGTATTTTTTGGGCTTCAATTTTACAGAGTTCGCCATGTGGTTTAAATGACATAATAACTTTGATTCGGGTCTATACAATTACAATGATATAAATTTTATATATTTTTTAAATGTTTTATTACTTTTACACGATAGAAGTGCTTATATAAAAATTGTGCTTTTATGTTGTCATTGTTTAATTTCCATAACTTTTTTTATTTTTCTGTATATGGAGCTTATTATGGGCTTGTTTTCGCGGGATGAGTTGACATTTTTTATTGGTTCCATTATGCGGTTCATATGACGCTTTGATCACGTGTTATTAAGCTTTTTGTAAGGTGTTTTGATCAAACTACAGCAATCCTGTAAGTGTTATATTTAACAGCAGTCATCGGGCAGTATAAATGACATGCTATCTTTACTCAGCATTTTGATACAGCGGTACCCAATTTGTATATTTTTATGTTTTACTGCTTTTACACAAGAAAAACACTTTTATTAGTCTAAGAGCCATAACTTTTTTATTTTTCTGTGTACAGAGATGTGTAGGGGCTTGTTTTTTGTGGGATGAGAAGACATTTTTATTGGTATCATTTTTGAGGGGACAATTCTTTTTGATCAGTTTTAAATCTGTTTTTTGTAAGGCAGGGTGAAGAAAATACAGCAAGCCTCGTAGTCTCTTTAATGCTCTTTTAAACAGGGCCCACTGGGCACTATCCGTGACAAGTTAGTTTTTCTCCCTGGGTCAAGGAGATAATGGCGACACTAATTTATATAGTTTTTCATTTTTTCTTTTGAAGTGCTTTCAAAAAAAGTGTTTTTATTGTGAAAAATAATGTTTATGCATCACTGTCTTCTGATAGCCATACATTTTTTATTTTTCCGTTTAAAGCGTTGTGTAAGGGCCTTTTTTGCGGGATGAACTGACATTTTAATTGGTACCACTTTGGCACTTATGTGACTTTTTAATCGCTTTTATCGCATTTTATGTGCTGCGTGATGAACAAAAATCATAATTCCCTGGTTGTTTATTTTTATATTCACGAAGTTCACTGTGTGGGTTAATTAACATGACAGATTTATAGGGCAGGTTGTTACGCACACAGCGATACCAAATAGCTGTACTTTATTTATTTTTTATTTTTCTTGGGGCGAATTGCATTTGTAAAGGGCAAAAGGGTGGTGTACATGTTTTTATTTTATTTTTTGTGTTTTTTTTTTTTTTTTTAATTTTTTTTTTTTACTTTTTCACCTTTTTTTCACTTTTTGCCATAGGGGATTTGTATCAGTGATTCTTAGATCACTGGTATAATAGAGATCAGTACAAAGCAAAACTGCTCTTTACTGGTCTCTATGGCAACTGTCAGTCACCATGCCTGGCAATGTCCACAATGCATTGCGAGGCATGGTGACGTCACACCATCCGGGCTGCCAGAGGGCCGTAAAGTACAGACACAGCCACGGCGTCAGCATCGATTACAGTCAGAAAGAGCTCATTCCTTCTGTCTGTGCCTTAGCTGTGGTGATCATAATAGATCACAACAGCTAGGGGTTAATCACCCCTAGGGTGATGTGGCATGAGGCCAGTGGTAATATAGAAGCGAGCCCTGCACGATGTGCAGAACATACCAGTACGTCCATTTGCAGGAACGCACTTCCCGCTAGGACGTACTGGTACATCCTATGCTATTAATTGTTAATTGTGATGGCTAGACAACTGAATTATGATGTCTTTACAGGAGCAGATATTGTGGGATGTTCCTGGTATGCAGGAACTACTGTAACAGAAATTGCTAAAAAATCCTTACTGCTCGCTCAGACAGAAAGGTCAGAGTGCCCGTGCGGACCCTACCTGTCCACTACTGAAATTTTGCTCAATAAGCATTATAATCAGAGCAGAATGACCTTTTCTTTTAGGCTAGGTCTACACAGCACATGACTTTGGTTGTTTTTTCAACGGATTCAGTATTTTGAATCTGCTGAAAAACCGACCGTAACCTGTGCTGTGTAACCCTCAATAGAAAATGTTTGCTGTAGTCTACACAGCATGGATTTTTTACTGATGTTTTCCTAATCTGAAAACCGAATGGTGGAATATGAACATGTTTTATATTCTAAGGGAGCAATGTCGGATTCACGTAGCGCCAATGTATTGGGTCACTGAAAATCCAAAATCCAACCGCTGTTTTTGTGAAAAAAACTGCGCAAAAAAAACGGCGGTGCGGTCTAGCTAAGTGAAAATGCTGTAGGATTTTGGACGGCTTTTTCACTTTGATGTGTGGATAAAGCCTTACATTACCTGGACATCTTGGTGTCACCAAGTTCCACTATGGGAATAAGTCAAATCAGTTGAGACAGTGTATTGCAATTCTCTGATAAGAAAACTTAGGTCCTGAAATTCTCATGACATAATTCTACTTTGACATATACCACTCTTTTATGACCATGATATTTTCTGTTGGCACTGACTTTTTTTTTTAAGCAAATTGTAGCTTCCTGACACACTGGAAAAATTATTCAGGAATGGTTGGAAGAATATGACAAAGATTAAAGTGTTGGCCTTCAAATTCCCCAGATGTGTATGTGACTGAGGATCTGTGGGATCTTGAAGAAAAATAAGTCTAGTCCATACAGGCCCCACTTTGTAATTTACAGAACCTAAGAATCGGTTGTGGTGCTTTAGCCTTGGTGTTATACACGACCCCGGAACTTATGCAATGTTAGTCTGGTGATTTTTAAGTTATGGCTAATTAATGTATATTTTAATATTACTACAAGTTAAATTTGTTAAAATTATTAGGTCAATTTTGTCTGTGCAGGAAACTCATTCTTTTGCACAAACCTGAATCATTGAACCTAAAACCTGAACGTTGAAGTTATTATTATTTATTACCTAGATTTTTTGTGGGTTTTTAAGAAAGTCCTTTCATCTGAAGTTATATGTATTTATAAAACATTTTAAAGGGTTTCAAGACTCTGTTATTTTTTTTTAACTAAATTAAAGTCATTTACTCCATACTGTAATCAATTTACCAAGCAGAAAAGAGTATATCCCTTTTGAAAACCCAACATGTCTCTCTGTTATCAAGACAGCTCATTTGTCTGCAGGGGTATTGAAAATTTCCTAACAGATTTTCCTGCAGATAATCTCTAGGGGGGCCAACTAGTCAGTGGTCCCTAAGCAGTGATGTCCTGTTCATCACTCACATAACTACGAGCCAATCATTGGGATGATTAGATGGATTTCTTCTTTTTGCACTGTTAACTGAGAAAATGTAGGAATGTAGGAAATAAAGAATACAATTAATATTGGCTATTTGAAGAAAACTGGATGAATATTCTTTAGGTGATTCCCTAATTGTGGCCTGGAGTTTTATTTTCTGCATCTTATTGCTTGCTAATTTTCTCTGTTGTCTAAAAGGCAAATAGCTTGTAAATGAATACAAGTTTATATAGTCCTTATTTTCTCTCCAATCAGATATCGAAAATACAAAAAAGATTGCATGTCTTATTGGGTTAGAAGGAGGGCACATCATCGACAGCAGCTTGGCTGCCCTCAGGATGTTCTATGAACTTGGAGCCAGATATATGTCCCTAACTCACATGTGCAATACTCCATGGTAATGTATTAAAATGTGTTTCTATCCTACAATGCTATTTTACATGTTGTGCAACCTATTTATTCTTTAATAGATTAACTAAATGCGTAACTATAGCTTTATGCCTTTAAGGTGGTAGAAGCAATAGGCAAAGACATTAATTTGTTCTCTTCCAATGTAAATGTTTGTAAAAAAAATAGCATATAAAAGTATAAACACTTTGTAACTTACCTCTGTTTAAAACAATTAGAGAATAAATAGGAGGAAACCACACAGGCATTTGCAAATTTGTCTTACTAAGCGGCTGCAAAGATGAATATTGGCTATCCCAGATTGTGATGAACATAGAATTGGATCCAAGGCCTAATAATTAAATACCAGGCCTACCTCAGAATCTGTCCCACAGGAAATGAATATTTACTCGCTCACTCCAAATCTAGACAGCCACTTGGTGCAAAGGAAGCCAATCTCACCTTAGCCAGCCTCTAAGGGGTCAAGGTAGAGATTTTGTCCAAAGGGCTAAAGCATCGAAGGAGGTGGGGTAGAAATCCCAGAACTGAAGTTACATATGGAATTATGGGAATACCATATGTTATACATGTATACTGGTTTCATATTGGAGAACCCGGGAGCAAGATGAACGCCCACGAGTCTCACTCCCTTCTCGGACCAAGAGAGGTGGAGATACAGAGAACGGTTACTAAGAACCTGATGTCAAAGCCACGTTTGGTATCTAAACATAGCTGGGGTGTATCTGGGTCAGATGACACCATTGGCGCCTTTCTGTGACCTCCTAAGGAGAGGTTAGAACCCATTTTAGGTTATAGGTCCAAGCACTCAGCCCAGAAGGGAGGCAGAGGCATTGAGCCAACCAAAGGGCGTGAGGAGGTGTGACCGACTTAAGATAAGAGCATGTGCTGAGCAGCAGCTAGTGGTTGTTTTCTGGGGGGGATTATGCTGGCTAGCATATCAGAAGTAAACAGGAACTTGCTGGCATCACACATCCCCATGTTGCTGTGCAGCGCTAAGGCCTAACACCATGTAATGGACCTTGTCTGTATATACTGTCGGGTAACCCATATCTGTATTTGCACCTCTGACCATTGTATATATCTGTACTCACTGAGTACTGTGTGTAGTGCCTTGTCTAGTGTGGCTTTAAGGCAATTAAACATTCAAACTTCATCTTTTATCTCGATCCAAGAATCCACACGTAATTGTTCTTGGCTTTACATTATATGCTACCGGAGGCTAGTTTGTGGCCTGACACAATCCAGTAAAGGCTTGTATCTAATGAGGAATTAGTGGCAGTCTATGGGTCTTGCAGAGTCCTGTTTCACTGGTGCTAGTCATAAGGGGTCTCTCAGCCGTTCAGGGTTGTGGGCGAAGCTTGTGCCATGCCAGTGGTCACATGGGCTGTTCTCTCTCACTTCCTGTGCTTCTCTGTGTAGCCCCACATGGACAGGTGGTGTCTGTGAAACTGTATCCAGCTGACCTTATGTACCTAAGGGGTGCAGAAAGTCACATATACGTCACATATTGGGTCACGTTTCGCCGAGGCCAGAGGGTTGTGGCACGTTGACCTATGAACAGAGCCTGACAGATTGGTGGCAAACAGCAGCATAGAGAAAATAGTGTGTGTGAGTGCAGGGCCTATACTCCCAGACACTAAAGACTACCAGCAGTAGCTTTTGCTGCTTGGGTCTTGAGATCAGCTAAGCACTAGACAGTCCGAGTGTATGTCAAGGTGTGTGGGTGCAATCAGGTTGCAGCTCTGTGTCAATGACCCATGGTTGCAAGGATGGCCAGAGGCGGCAGGGGCAGAACTAAGGGGGTGTCCAGAACTATGGACTATGAGGAGGTGGATGGCGATATTGTTCGAGGTGAGGGGGATCCCAGCTCAGTCTCCAAGAGGAGTCAGTTGCTGGCAGCCAGTCCCACAGTTGGCCACTGACCACCTGCCCAGCCTCCCAGTCAAGCAGGTTCAGCTATCCTCCTGCAAGCTGCCCTGGCCAAGCTCGACACCACGCCACCTATGAGATCCTCCTGGTGGCAAAAGAGTGTCTCAGGGCATCGTGGGCCTAGTCCCTGTTCCAGAAACCTCCCAATGATTTGTGTGTGGTTGGAGATGGTGGGAGGTCCCTTGACAACTTCCAGCCCATCACCTTAGGTCAGGCCGTGGCCATGGGACTCCACCGCTGAGATGACTCTTATGTGGCCTGAGCTAATGTCCCCACTGGATTTTGTGCACAGGAAAAACCTAGTTGTCTCCGGGATTGGAGGAGTTGAACCGGACCTGCTAGTTGCCAAGGTGTATTTGGACTGGGGCGCTGGGCAGAGAATGCAGGAGGTGGGGTATTGTCAAGTATTCCTGCCAGTGTTTTGTTACAGATGGATTTGGGGTGGCTAATGTCCCAGTACGTGGCCCCTGACCTCTGAGGTCAGATCCCCAAGACTGTAATGTCATGTCCACCTGTGTGGGTAATGACACGTTTCCCTCTCCATTCTGTGGAGAGGAGGTAAAGCCTTCATGCTGCAATGATGCTGTGGGGTGTGTCCAGCAAGCCTGCTGGGATTTGTTGTTCACCAGTGTGTTCGCCAAAAGGACGAACAGGGGCCAGACAGCTACTGTGGGGGAGCATGCAGGAGAGGTAGGGCTCCCAGGTAAGACCACAGTGCAGGATCTCCCCACAACCGACATGTTAGAGGGTCGGGATTAATCTGCTTGAACCGACAATTGGTCAGAACCAAGGTAAAGGGAGCATGTATGTATATATTGAGTATGTCATGCGCTTCCATGACAAAATGCAGGCCTTGATGTAGCTGGTGCGCAACAATATGGTGCAGGCCCAGGCTGACCAGAAGCAATGGTATGACCAGAATGCTTGTGAGAGGACCTACCAGGTGGTTCAGAAGGTGTTGGTACTGGTTCCATACCACAAGCCAAGCTTCAGGCAGTCTGGGAGGGCCCACACCTCGTGCACCAGCAGCTCTACACCATCATGTACTTGGTCACCCTGGAGCCTTCCACATAAACATAATGAAGGCACATCATGAGCGGGAGGCATGTGCCCTCCCAGTATGCAATCTGCCAGAGGAAGTAGACCCTCCTGGATATGCTTGCCCAGGTTAGGGCAGGTGGATCCATCGGGGATGTGAAGGTTTGCGAACAGTTTCTGGAGGTAGGCTGGCCATCATGTGGACAACAGGGATCACCCCCCCCATCTGGGGTTCAGCATATCGGGTCTCCCTGGAGATGCAACAGCACATGCGCCAGGAGTTTGATGAGATGCTGAAGCTGGGGGTTGTCCAAGCATTAAAAAGTACGTGAACCTCGTCTGTAGTCCTCGTCCCAAAGTACCACACGATTCTGTGAGGACTACAGAGGGCTCAATGCTGTCACTGTCACTGATGCGTACCCAGTGTCGTGCTTTGATGATCTACTCGACCAGTTGGCTGGAGCCAAATACCTGACCATGTGAGCTGGAGGTATTGGCAGATTCCCCTGAACCATGAGACTAGAATGCTCTTTATCACCCCATTCGGACTTTACGAGTCCACCGTCACGCCATTCGGCATAAACACTGCTCCTGCCACTTTTCAGTAGATGATCAACATGCTTCTAAAGGGACTTGAAAGGTACACGGCCACGTACCTGGATGACATTGCCGTCTTTAGTCCCACCTGGGAGGATCACTTATGGTATTTGACGCAGGTGCTTGGGTGAATCTGCTGGGCATGAGCGAGGTTGACTACCTGGGGCACCGGAGAGGTGGGGGAAGGCACTGAAGACAGAGCCCTGAAATGTGGATGCCAATGCATACTGGTCCACCCTCAGGACCAAGAAACAGGTGATAGCCTTCCTGGGCACTGCCAGATACTATTGGAGGTTCATTCCTCACTATAGTAGCCTGACGGACCTCAGCAGGAAGAGGTTGCCCTCTGCAGTCGATTGGACAAATTACTGCAAAACAACCTTCAAAGAATTGTAACTAAACACTATAAAAAAGGGAATGTACAAGAAAAGATTAGAGTGACTACTAACTTAACTTATTTATTATTTTGCCATAGGCAAACTTAAACTCATATCTTCTCTATAATTTAATCTAATAATACTTAGCTTTTAATAATATTCAACCGTTAAAATTAAACCTATACTAAATATGTTAAAATTTACACTCAATGCTTGCCTACTTTCTTAAATCAGACCATAGATTAATTCTAGAGAAACCTTTAAACAGTACTATATCTCTAATTGCTCCATCTCTTCGCTCCAAGAGTTATCTTCCTACCAACAAGGAGTTAGCCGTACAAGTCAACAATTATAGATAGTTACTAAATAATTAGAATACACAATCTTACATAGTAGCGCTATTTCAAACTGTTGCTTATTGTTGCAACAATAATTCTACTCCTGGACTATAAATGTATAACATTGTATTATCTAATACATAAATCAGTGGCACACTAAAGACTAAGTAAAACCTCAAGTTATATAGGAATATAGGAAATGCTTTACAGCTCAGGAACATATGAAAACCCTGGGACTCTTATATTAAGCTCACCTCCCAACACGTCAAGGGGTTCCCAGAGCAGGTGAGTCCCTATACTAAAACATGTTACCTTGCTAGGAGTCCAATCTTTGATCAAATACTGTAAACTAAGAGTCCCAGGTTTTTCATATTTTCCTTAGCTGTAAAGCATTTCCTATATTCCTATATAACTTGAGGTTTTACTTAGTCTTTAGTGTGCCACTGATTTATGTATTAGATGTATGTCATTGCCTTTTCAGTGTGCACCTATGCTTACGTTTTCAAAGTATATTTTAGATGTGCACAGCCTTTTACATTTTGTAACATTGTATTATGGCTCACTCTCTCAAAAAAGAAGCTGACTCCAACTATCCTCTTGTGTTCTCATAAATCCTGTCTAATTCTCAAATGAGCTTTCTATCTAAGAAGCAAGGGAGTCAAGCAATCAGGTGTGCGGAATCTCTAAATAAAGTAACTTGCTATCTCAATACAAAAGCTAATTCGAGCTTTCCGCATCCTAAAGTAAGGGGCAAGATATGTATCAGGTTGCCCTCTGCAGCGGGATACCAATAAAGGAGCAGAGTGCCAAAAATTAAAATCATATGCCCAACCTCCCCAGCATGTTTCACCAAAACATTGGCGTCATCAGGGGATAGAGGTTCGGTCTGTAGTGACCTGATTTAATTTGTTTTGTGGAAGACAATTCTTTTTTGAGAGAGTGAGCCATAATACAATGTTATAACAATAAATAACAATATTGGGATGAAATTAACTTCAGAAATCCAGGAAAATTAGATCAATTAATTAGACTTACAGATATCACTTGATGATAGGAGACAAATTCAAACAAAAATATATCGTAAAAGTACAGCAACAAATTAACTATTGCATTTTGAGAGTTGATATCCACCATCATTAAAAAAGAGCATACCAACTGGTCAATATTTAGGAGGTCGTAGAAATTGCTCCACTATTGAGACATTTAAACATGAATGCCAGGATTTATATGCACGGTTTCTATCCAGGGGGTAACCGAAAAAATGCCTAACTATAGCATCTAATAGGGCAGTGACTAGTGACGGAAGGCATCTATTAACAAAACAACGAGATGTTGGTAAATAGAGAATATGATTAGATGTATTGGTACGTTCGACAATCGAGCTGATGAGATAAGAACAATACTAAGGAGGCACTGGAAGATATTAAAAGCAGATCCGGATATTTCAGAAATTATTCCAAAATTTCCAAGTATAACGTACATGAGGGGGGGAAAATCTTAGAGATGAATTAGCTTAACATTCTCAGTTAAAAATTTGGTGATATGTATAGTAAATGGCAAAAGATGAAACCTATGCCAGTAGATCAGTGATGACATAATATGCAGTGATAACAAAACTCATCGGTCTCTATTTCTTTCTGATAATCACTGTATATATCATTATATCTAATAGTATTGCCACCATTCAGATATATTAAGGGACCTTTGGCTATAATTTAATTTGAATGAAATGGGTATTACCCAAAGATTGGGTAGAAATAATAAGTATATGTAGCAGTGGTAACTAAGGAAGCTTATAGGCATCCAGAAGCGATGCGGATGTGTAGCATATCCACAGTTTGATTTAGGGGAGCGCCTGTGCAATGTGATTGCCCGGGTATGTAGTAAATGGAGATAATCAAGATAGTTTATAAGCATCCAGAAGTGCTGGGGGCGCTTGCGCAATGTGACATCGGCAACCGGGGCAACAAAATCGTCAGAGATCCACGCTTGATTAATTTTGATAAATGTCAAATGATCCACATTCTCAGGGGAAAGATGGATACGTATGTCAGTTATCACCCTGCCAGCAGTGTTAAAGGTGCGTTCCGAAATAATGCTGGTTGCTGGGCAGGATAAAACTTCTATGGTGTGCCGAGCAAGCTCAGGCCATTCATCCAGTTTGGACACGCAGAAGTTGATTGGTTCCGGACCAAGTCCAAAAACATCGGGGTTGAGCCGCAGATAGTCATGGACCATGGTCTTAAGACAGTCTCTGTGTGTCTGAGAATGCTGCCATGCCTTACAGGCATTGGTAAGGTGGTAAATAACGATTGCCACATGTCACCCAGTAGGCTTCTGCCACACTGCCTGCTGCTATGGCTGCTTGCCATTCTACTGCTAGCACACTGCTGACGTTGTTCCACCATGACATTAGAACGTGAAGAAAACACAACAGATGTCTCAAGATGGTCAATGAACACTGTCTCAAATTCCTGCAGTCTACTGTCAATTTGTGTGGGTGGAAGGAATTTGCTGAGTTTTGATTTGTAACGTGGATCAAGGAGGGTGACCACCCAGTAACTGCTGTTCATTTTGGTTGCCTTGATGCATGGATCATGTTGCAGGTAATGTAGCATCCAAGCACTCATGTGTGAGATGCTGCCAGGATTTCCCAAGCCTCGGGGTCGAGGGGCACTAACAGATCTTCCTCCACTTCCTCCTCCTCCTCAAATCTGTGTCAACCTCTTACCACTGAAGGGAAATCGGTGCCAGTGTCCAGCCCTGCCTTATCATCCTCCTCTACTTCCTCATACTGAGCATCACTACAGCCCTGGCTAGCCTCATGAGCTGTACTCTGTGAGCTGAAGTGCCATCCTGCACCAAACCTGGACCTAGAACCACAGCCTAAAGAAGACATACACATTTGGGAAACAGTCGGCCCTTCTACATCCTCTGGCGAGTAAGGCTCTGTGTCTGCATCTGTTTTTCGCCTCCTCCTCCATCGCTGCTGGGATCTGCTGCCGCAGAGTGTCTAATACTTGTTCCAGTAAAAATATCACCACAATGGTCATGCTGACAATGGCATTGTCCTGACTGACCATTTTGGTGGTGTCTTCAAAACTGGGAAGGAGGGTGCAGAGATCTTTCACCTGCCTCCACTCACTACAACACCCCAAGCACCACTGCTCGTCAGGCCATGCGACACTTCATACTGCATAATGGCATTACGCTGCTGCCACAATCGCTGGAGCATGTGGAGGGTGGAATTCCAGTGTGTTGCCATGTCAACAATGAGATGGTTGGCGGGGAGGCCCTGATGACACTGCAACGCTGCCAGTTGTCCCGAAGCAGGATGCGAGCGCCAGGTTATTAGCAACCAGCCACTTGTCGGTCTCAGTGCGCAGAGCTGTCCACAGCTCTTGACCTGTGTGCTGATGGTCTCCAAGACACTTTAATTTCTGGAGATTTTTTTTGACACGTGACTGGCCAGGGCAGGGACAGCTTATCTGGCAAAGAAATGCCTGCTCGTCATCTGGTATTGGGGGCATGCCAGGGCCATGATATGGCGGAACCCATCTGTGTCCACCAGGCAGAAAGGCAAAATGTCCAAGGCCAAAAGCCTTGCAATGGCGATATTCAGGCTTTTGGCTTTGGGATGGTTGGGGTGAAATCAGCGTTTCTTATGCTCCCACACCTGGTACACAGAAGGCTGCCAGACTGGCTGCTGTAAGGCGTGCAAGTCAAACTGGTGGAAGGAGAAAAGGTAGGCTGTGTCTCTGGTGCTGGTGGTGAGAATCGGCTGACAATGTCTGGGACTGGAGATGGTGCTTGCTCTTGCTGCTCCGGCACATCAGCAGCAGAGGACCGCATGGTCTTGGAAGTGGCAGAGGAGGAGGAGACAGAGGATGTAATAGTGCTTGGAAGCCCACGACCTGTGTGGCCTTTTTTCTCCAAGTGACTCCTCCACATCAATTCATGCTTTAGATGCATGTGCCTGTTCATGTTCGTGGTTAAACTCTTTCGATTCTTTCCTCTACTGATGCGATGATGGCAATTCTGGCATATGACATTGGCCGGTGAATCTGAGGCTTGATGGAAAAAGGCCCAGCCTTTACAGGTCCTGGACCTCTTTGACGGTGAAAACTTAGTAGCGGTGTTCCCGCTGCCACCGCTGACCATGGATGGCGGATTGATGTCAGTGGACTTGTGCAACTGCCCTCTCCCTTTCTGAGGCCAGACCCGCACTGACACTACCCTATCATCCTCCTCCTCCACTAATGAGGTGCTCGCAAGCAACTGCTGCTGAAAAGACCACATTGGATTCGCAATGTCGTCATCAACATCATCATCACAGGTGACTTCCTCATTCCGACAGTCTACATCCTCAAGCTGCAGGCTAGAAGCCACAAGCACTGTGAGGCATTGCTGACCGCTTGGGATTTCTGCCGACTGACCAGCTTCCTTCTTCTCCTCTGAGGACATCAGCGATTGGGCGTTAGAGCAGACAAAATCACCCTCTTTGGCCTCTTGATCTTTTGAAATGGTTTCTGACCCCAACCGCATTGTGTCATCAAAGAGATCTTCAAAATATGGATTATATGGAGCGGTCTGTATATTGGTTAACATTTGGGCTGTGTTTTCTTCAGGTTGAACTGATGATGACGATGATGATGACGATGACATTTGTGGCCGTGACTGAGAGGACGAGGAGGTAGAACCACTCGATTCAGGTTGTGTAAACCACTGAAGAACAGATTGGCGACGCCCTTCAGTACCGAGATTCATAGGGAACCAAATGAGCGATGACAGGCCTGATGGTCCTGCAACTGACAGCCGACATCATAAACTGAATGTGAACACGGCTCCAGGCCCTAATGGCATACACCCAAGAGTTCTTAAAGAGCTCAGCTCGGTTATCTCTGTGCCCCTGTACATGATATTTAGAGATTCCCTGGTGACTGGTATAGTACCAGGAGACTGGCAAATGTAGTTCCCATCTTCAAAAAAGGTTCCAAGTCTTGCCCAGGTAATTATAGACCAGTAAGTTTAACATCTGTTGGGGGAAAAATGATTGAGGGGCTCACACGGACTATATACAGGTATATGTGGATAAATACAATTTTATTAGTGATTGCCAGCATGGATTTACTAAGGACAGAAGTTGTCAGACCAATCTGATCTGTTTTTATGAAGAGTTGAGTAGAAGTCTGGATAGCGGGGCAGCTGTGGATATTGTGTTTTTAGACTTTGCAAAGGCGTTTGACACTGTCCCGCATAAGCGTTTGTTAGGTAAATTAGAATCCATTGGGTTAGAGATAAGTGTGTAATTGGATTAAAAACTGGCTGCTGGATCGTACTCAGAGAGTGGTGGTAAATGACTCCTACTCTGAGTGGTCCCCGGTTGTGAGTGGTGTGCCGCAGGACTCAGTATTGGGTCCTCTTTTATTTAATGTATTTATTAACGATATAGTGGAAGGGATCAATAGCACGGTTTTGATTTTTGCAGATGACACCAAGCTCTGGTAGCAGGGTAGTGCAATCTATGGAAGATGCTCATAAATTGCAAGCAGACCTGGACACTTGAGTGCTTGGGCATCCACTTGGCAAATGGGGTTCCATGTGGATAAATGTAAGGTTCTGCATCTGGGTAGAATTAATCTTCAGACATCATATGTCCTAGGGGGAGAAAAACTTGGAGAATCGCTTGTTGAGAAAGATCTGGGTGTTCTTGTAGATGATAGACTACAGAACAGCATGCAATGTCAATCAGCTTCCTCTAAGGCAAGTAAGATATTGGCGTGTATTAAAAGAGGCATGGACTCACGGGACAAGGATGTAATTCTACCGCTGTACAAAGCATTGGTGCGACCTCACTTAGAATATGCTGTTAATTTCTTCGCCCCAGTTTATAGAAGAGATGTAATGGAGCTAGAGAGAGTACAAAGACGAGCAACCCAACTTATAATGGGAATGGAGCATCTTAGTTATGAGGAGAGGTTAGTAGAATTGAACTTATTTTGTCTTGAGAAAAGACGACTTCGGGGGGACATGATTAATTTATATAAATATATAAATTTTGTCCCTACAAAAAGTATGGGGAAAAATTATTTCAAGTGAAGCCCCCTCAAAGGACAAGGGGACATTCCCTTCGCCTAGAGAAAAAAGGATTCAATCTCCAGAGGAGAAGGGCGTTCTTCACTGTAAGAACTGTTAATCTGTGGAATAGCCTGCCTGAGGAGCTGGTCACAGCAGAAACAGTTGGCAGTTTCAAGAAAGGCTTAGATAACTACCTGAAACTAAAGAATATTAATGCATATGTAGCTATGTAAAATTCTGGATCATGGCTGGTGAGGGTTCTGTGGTCAGAGATGGGGTCTCCACTGGAGCAGATTGGTTCTTGCCTTGTGGGTTTCATGGCATTAACCAGTGGTGAGGCTGGGCTTAAAGTCCTTGTCTCTCTCCCTTCACCCACATTTTCCACACCCTGCTTGAACTTGATGGACACATGTGTTTTTTCAACCGTACTAACTATGTAACTGACGATGTGCTGGCTTGCTTGTTGTCCGGAGCACTGGCAGGAGCCCCTTGCATCGTAGCTCCATGTCCTACGCCCCGCCTTGCTCGCTTACCACCTCTAGTTCGCTCCATGTTCAAAAAGATAAATATTAAAAAGGTCAAGATTTGTTCACAGTCTCTTACTGAAGAACTATAGTCCAAAGAAAGCAAATCACAAGTGTTGGTCACGTCAGAGAAGGTGCAGTGGGCCCTGACTGCCACTCAGCCCACTGTCCCTGCCTACTTGGCGTGCTGCCCTAGGCTGCAGACCCCTACTGGATGACAGCCCCTACACTGCTAAGTGCAGGGCCGTCAGGGAAACACAAAGTCCAACAGTCCGGGTCAGTCACAGTACAGGAACGTATATGCCAAGAAACGTAAGCCAAAAGAATAGTCCAAAACAAGCCAGGGTCCAAACACGGTCAGGAGCGCAGTACAAAGTCGGAAGCAAAGGCGAGGTCAGGAAGCGAGCCAAGGTCAGATATCAGGAGAGCAAATATAAACAGAAAACAAAGGAAAAGCAAGGGGAAACCTTTCTCAGGCAAAGACTGCGAGAAGTGAGGGAGTTTAAATGAGGAACCCAGAGCCCGCCCCAGCAGACAATTGGTGCTGCTTCCGGGCCCTCATATTGGTCAGTGCGACACAACCTCTGACTTGATTAGGAGCTGAGCTGTCACTCCTAAGCTCATCAGCCCGGCTTCTCCCTGGGTGTGTCGACTGACTAGAGGGATTAACCCCTACCGTGTCTTGCTGCGGGGCCACTGGACCCTTCCCTGGTTTGGGTTTGTCCGGGTGAGAGTCGTGGAATTCCCTGATCAGAGATTCAGCGTGGATGAAACTGGCCGGAACCCACGACCTCTCCTCCGGCCATAACCCTTCCAGTGGACAAGGTACTGTAAGGACCTCTGCCCTCTACGGGAGTCTACGATGCGGGCGACTTCATATTCCAACTGAACCTCCACACTAACCGGAGGAGGGGGTATCGAAGGTGAAGTCGGAGATGGAATGTACCTCTTTAATAGTGACTGGTGAAAAACGTTATGAACCCGGAGGGAGGGAGGTAACTTAAGACGGTATGCCACCGGGTTCACCACCTCCTGCACCACATAAGGACGCACAAATCGTGGAGCTAATTTACCGCACGGCACTTTTAGGCGAAGATTTCGGGGTGGACAAACCAAACTTTATCCCCCAGCAAAACACTAGAGCAAAGGCGTCTTTTGTCACTCTTTCTTTTTTGGATGCTCTGGGCATTGACCAAGTTCTTCTGAACTTGGGCCCAGACTGTGCTGAGATCTTTAATGATAACATCCACCCTGCTGTGATCAGATGTAGCACTGGAAAATTATGCATGCCTTGGGTGAAAACCATAATTACAAGAACATGGTGAGGTACCAGACGAGCTACTATCCTGATTATTAATGGCAAATTCAACCAAAGGTAAGTATTTTACCCAATCTACCTGCTGATCAGATACATAACAACTGAGTTTTTGTGTTACCATTTGATTTACCCTCTCAGTCTGCCCATTAGTCTCTGGGTGGAAGGCAGAGGAGAAGGACAGGGTGATACCCAGAGCCTTGCAAAGGGCTCTCCAAAAACGAGAAACAAACTGAACCCCTCTGTCAGAAACAATATTCTCCGGTAAACCATGCAATTTGACAATATGTTTGATAAAAAGTTCAGCAAGTTTTTTGGACGACGTTAACCCCCTTAGCGGAACAAGATGGCACATCTTACTGAAACGATCCACTACCACCCAAATAACTGACTTAACCTCTGAGGTAGGAAGATCAGTCATGAAATCCATGGAAATATGAGTCCACAGATGTTCAAGTATAGGTAGAGGGCAAAGTTCGCCAGGAGAACGAGTTCTGGGAACCTTTGCCCCAGCACAGACTTCGCAAGATGCCACATAAGCCTCAACATCACTAGACAATAACAGCCACCAGTAAATATGAGAAATCAGCCTCTTTGTGCCAGACACCCCAGGATGTCCAGATAAAACAGAATCATGAAATTCTTTTAATAATCTTAGCCGGAGCTGAGTGGGGACAAAGACCTTCGAAACAGGACAATTGGCAGGTCTCATATCCTGGAGGGTCTTAATCTCCGTGGCTAAATCAGGGGAAATAACCGAGACAACAGTCTCCTTGGGCAATATAGGTACTGGATCCTCTGTTTTGCCCAGTATGACAGGGAGACATCTGTCAACACAATGTTGCCCCCACTTGGTTAATTCTCCTGAATTCCAGTCAAACACGGGGTTATGTTTCTGAAGCCAGGGCAGCCCCAAAACCACATCAGTGGGCAGCCCCTTCATGATAAATAGAATACACTTCTCAGTATGTATGGATCCTACCACCATCTCGAGCTCAGGAGTACAATGTTGGATTGTGCCCTTTGTCAGCGGAGTAGAGTTAATTGCCACAACCCGCAGGGACTCAGAAAGAGGCCTCCAAGGTAGACCCAGACGTTTGGCGAAGGACGCGTTTACAAAATTGGAAGCTGACCCAGAATCCACAAAAGCATATCCAGAACCAGACAGAGACAAATATGAGATCTTAACTGGGAGCAGCAACTTTTTGGATACAAGAGGAAATACCTGCTCGCCCAGGTGATCTTCCTGCAAATCACCTAGGCGCTGGAGTTCTTCTGGCCTGGTCTTCTATTTGGAGCACTTCCGAATGCCGTGTCCATCCTCGCCACAGTAGAAGCACAACTCCTGAGTGCGACGGGTAGTCCTACGGTCACTAGCAGAAGTCGGGTAAGAAGCCCCCACCTGCATGGGCTCCTCTGGGTTTAAATCGGAAACAACAGGTGTAGAGGTGACCATGGTGTGGACCACCAGAAGCGGAGCCTTTTCCCGACGTCTCTCCCTAAAACGTCTGTCCAGACGAATGGCTAATGCCATAGCCTCATCTAAAGTACTGGGGTAGGGTAAGCCATCAATAAATCCTTCACATGGCGATTCAGGGGGTAACGAAAATGCCCACTCCTGAGGGGGACTCTGAAGTAGGGACATAACTATTCCCACTTTCTGCTCTTCATTGCCCAAGGTACGTGGGCAGTGCCTAAAATACAGGCGACATCCCCCTCTAAATGTCAAAAAGGCCCTTCTGTTGCCTGAGAATCTATCAGGCAACTGAATAGGAGGTTCCACAAGGGGGGCAGATAATACAGGAACACTCTGACTTAGGGTAATCTCCTGCTGCTGTACCCTCAGTGCCAGATCCTGGACTAGCTGGGTCAGCCCCTGCATTTGCTCTACCAGAGCTATCATGGGATTCATAGCGAGTGGAGAGCAGAGACGGTTTTGGCCTGAGAAACTGTCACGTCAGAGGAAGTGCAGTGGGCCCTGACTGCCACTCAACCCACTGTCCCTGCCTGCTTGGCGTGCTGCCCTAGGCGGCAGACCCCAACTGGATGACAGCCCCTACGCTGCTAAGTGCAGGGCCGTCAGGGAAACACAAAGTCCAACAGTCCGGGTCAGTCACAGTACGGGAACGTATATGCCAAGAAACGTAAGCCAAAAGAATAGTCCAAAACAAGCCGGGGTCCAAACACGGTCAGGAGCGCAGTACAAAGTTGGAGGCAAAGGCAAGGTCGGGAAACAAGCCAAGGTCAGATATCAGGAGAGCAAATATAAACAGGAGACAAAGGAAAAGCAAGGGGAAACCTTTCTCAGGCAAAGACTGCGAGAAGTGAGGAAGTTTAAATGAGGAACCCAGAGCCCGCCCTAGCAGTCGATTGGTGCGGCCTCGGGCCCTCCTATTGGCCAGTGCGACACACCCTCTGACTTGAGTGTTCTTAAATTCCTATAATTTCCAACTGGCAAATAGGATTAGAAACAGAATTTCTTCTATGGAATATCTATGAAATGTGGTATTATGGAAGACCTTTCACACAAGATTAATAGTGGTCTTGAATCCTTATAATTTGCAACTGACAATTAGGAATAGGAACAGATTTTTTTCTATGGCATATCTGTGAATTGTGGTCTTATGAAAGAACCCTGACACCAAATCAACAGTGTTCTTGAATCCCTAAACTTTGCAACAACCAAGTAGGATTAGAAATATAATTTTTTCTATGGAATGTGGTTTTATGGAAGAACCCTGACACAAAATCAACAGTGTTCTTGAATCCTTATACTTTGCAACTGGCACATAGGAATAGAAACAGATTTTTTTTTATGGAATATCTGTGAAATGTGGTCTTATAGAAGAATGGTGTCTTATACACCGGCTGTCCCCCCAAAACTGCAGCAAGGAAATCTTGGGCATGGAATAATATTTTCTGCAAGAAACCAGTATATCACAGCGATTTCTTTTTAGAGCAGATTTCCTAACAGTGTATTGTACACTGGCTGTCCCTATAAAACTGCAGCAAGGAAATTTTTGACACGGAATAAAATTTTCTGCAAGAAACCAGTATATCACAGCGTTTTCTTTTGAGAGATTTCCTAACGCTGTCTTGTGCACAAGCTGTCCCCCCAAAACTGCAGCAAGGAACTTTTGGGCAATGCAAAGATGCAGTAAGCAGCAATATCAAAATCCCTAACTACTACTGTCTAGGATTCCCTAATCTTGCTGTACCCCAACCCTAACTAATCTATCTAGCAGCTTTTCCTTTGTGAAATCGCTGGGAAATGGTGAAACAAGCACAGCAGATAGAGCAATGTGTTCAGTTGACAGTCTCTAATCATAATGGCATTAACCAGGAAATACTGGATCCTGGCTGTTGAGGGTTCTGTGGTCAGAGATGCTACTCATTGCCTCCCACTCAGGCAAGCTAGCATCGCTCTGCTCTCTACTGACGAGGGGCAAACGGCTGTCTATAGATGAGAGATGCTGGCTCGGCTAGATATCCCTTCTTGCTTTCCAAAGATCCAGTGGGTCAAAAGCAAATTGAGGATTTGTTACATCCAAAAGAGGGTGCTAGAGCTTCTCAGCTCCTTTCCCATAATGCCTTGTGATATGCAGATGCTTCGTGGAGTGCAAAAAGGCAATTTCGAATCTCCACACACCTATATAGGTGCTCTCCCTAAGGAGAGATCTTCCCTTTCTGAGCTACTCATTGCCTCCCACTCAGCCAAGCTAGCATCACTCTGCTCTGTACTGACAAGGGGAAAACACCCCGAAATGGCTGTCTACAGATGAGTGATGCTGGCTTGGCTAGATATCCCTTCTTGCTTTCCAAAGATCCAGTGGGTCAAAAGCAAATTGAGGATTTGTTACATCCAAAAGAGGGCGCTAGAGCTTCTCAGCTCCTTTCTCATAATGCCTTGTGATATACAGGAAATACAGTGTAATACATAAAACAGGGTCATGTGATTTTAGCAGCCAATGAGATCCCTACCCCCTCAGCGGTGACGTTTTTTGCTCTGCCAAAAGTACAAGAAGCAGCGAAAATAGTTCGATCTTAATCCTCAACTTTTTTTATCTGATTTTGAGGAAAAAAATCGGATCGAGATCGAAAAAAATTTAAAAATCGACTAGTGATTTCCTATCTGTGCGCAGGCACTGCTCAGTACTTCGGTAGTTGAGTAACCAACAGATAAGTATCCGATCATATGAACTGATCATAATTGGCTGGAGCCACGTTGGTTGATAAATCTGATTGGATAGACACAGAGATGAATGAATCTATTGGAACATAGACCTGACTATAAGGATACCGATTGGTTAACAAGCGCAAGGGGTGGGTCCCTGCAATGGAATAAATAGAGTTCACAGGAGTCACTACAGACCGAACCTCTATCTCTGATGATGCCAATGTTTTGGTGAAACATGTTGGGGAGGTTGGACATAAGATTAAAATTTTTGGCACTCTGCTCCTTTATTGGTATCCCGCTGCAAAGGGCTACCCGATATATATCTTGCCCTTTACTTTAGGATGCGAAAAGCCCGAGTTAGCTTTTGTATTGAGATAGCAAGTCACTTTATTTAGATATTTTGCTCACCTGATTGCTTGACCCTTGCTTCTTAGATAGAAAGCTCATTTGAGAATTAGACAGGATTTATGAGAACACAAGCGGATAGTTGGCATTGGTTTGTTTTTTGAGAGAGTGAGCCATAATACAATGTTATACATTTATAGTCCAGGAGTAGAATTATTGTTGCAACAATAAGCAACAGTTTGAAATAGTGCTACTCTGTAAGATTGTGTATCCTTATTACTTAGTAACTATAATTGTTAATTTGTATGGCTAACTCCTTGTTGGTAGGAAGATTACTCTTGGAGCAAAGAGATGGGACAATTAGAGATATAGTACTATTTAAAAGTTTCTCTAGAATCAATCTATGGTCTGATTTAAGAAAGTAGGCAAGCATTGAGTGTAAATTTTAACATATTTAGTATAGGTTTAATTTTAACTGTTGAATATTATTAAAAGTTAAGTATTATTTGATTAAATTATAGAGAAAACATGAGTTTAAGTTTGCCTATGGCAAAATAGTAAATCAGTTAACCTTTAAAGAAGGCTTATTTTATGAAAGTATCCAACGATCCAGAGCTCACGGTAAAACGATGTTTTATTTGAGGAAATCCAATTACAGGAGCATAACAATACATAGATAAAATGCTGTCACAATGCTTACGCATGTCAAACCATTACAGCTCTTGTTCATAGCTACCCATTGTGACCAAAATGTCCAAGTTTAAAACAAACACTATTCAATCATTAGTGATATTTAATTCCTACATTACATCATGTTAAGCTTAAAGGGGACGAATTATCTTCATACATATAAAGGTAAAGCATATATTCATGTGGAAAACACACAACAGCAGGAATAGTTAGATTACTACGGTATGTTAAGGTTATACGCTATATGATAGACTATCCATATCTTATATACCTATACCTTTGCATCCAAAATGCGGAAAACCACAAACTCACCTTTAATGGATAAACAGGAGATCACTACTAAAATTGAATCCCTGGGGGCTTTGTTATTTAGATTCAAAATCCAATATGCCTTCATTGTCTTGTAATTTCTTCCCAATCTCTCCCCCTACCCCAATAGGATGTTCTAATATGCTCAATACCATAAATACAAAAGGTTTTTAAAGATCCTGTGTGGTAAAAAGTGTCTTGCGGCTCCTGACATTTGAGATTGTTCTTTTTTAACACTAGCTACATGTTCTGCTATCCCTGTTTTAATCTTTCTAACTGTGCTACCATGTACATTTTTTTGACACTGCACACATTGTACTGTATTATATAAATCGTAGGGTGGGAGTTCAGAAAGTCTTTTATAGGAAAAGTTTTAATTTTCATTGAATTATTGAACTGTGCTGTTTTGTTTCAAAAATCTACAGTGGGCTCCCCAGCATGCAAAAAAAACCTTTTTGTGTGAGCCATGTTTTTTTTTGTTGTTTTTCACTGACATAGATGCAGGGAAAGATATTCTTTCCAATTGTTTTGGTACACATTTTCTAATATAGGGTCTTGGCCAAGTATTGGGAGATTTCTATAGAAAATGTATTTTATTTTGTCATAGTCTCTACTATATTTAGTGGAAAATATAAATTTTTTGTCTATCACTTTTATATTGTTTGGTCATCAACAATTGTTTCTGTGTTCTATGTTTTATTTTATTTTTTTGCTTTACATAATATGTCCCTAGTATATCTACGTTGTTGCAATCCTTGATCTATTTGTTTTTCCACTTTATTATAGTCTTCCTCTAAGGGGCATATTCCTTTTGCTCTAGTATATTCACCAAGGGAAATAGCCTCAATAGTCTTAGGGGAATGACAGCTATTCCCTTTTAATATGGAGTTACCTTATCCCAGTTTGTGTAATAAACTGATTTGAGTTTCTTTATCTCCTCGCAAACTGATATCCAAAAAGGATAGCTCACTTTTTTCCAATTACCTGTGAAACGCAAGTAAAGCAATTTGCATTGATTATTTCAAAGAAAGATGTTATGAGCGCCAAGACAAAACCAGAAGGTCATCGATATAGCGCCCATACCATCATATGCAATAAATGAAAGGGTTAGCCAAAGAAGGTAATGCAGTTGCTACCTTTGGGGCTCCTACTAACTGCAAGTAAAAGATGTTGTTAAAGTAATTACTTTTTAGCAGTTATTCTATAGATGCCAGGAGAAAAATCTGAAGTCTTTCATTATACTGGCGATATTCCTTTAGAGAGAACGACACTGCTATTAGAACCATATCATGGGACATGCTTGAATAAAGGCTAATCACGTCGCAACTAACCCATTTATACTCCTCCTTCCATACAAAATTGGAAAACATTTGTAACACAGCCTTGGTATCTATGATGTGTACAGGAATTCTTTGTACCAAAGGCTGTAGATAATTGTCCACTCAGGTACTGAGGGAATTACTACCTGCAATAATAGGTCTTAATTAGAGATGGGAGAATTGATTCTAACGAAGTGGACTTTTAGAATTTCAGGAAAACTTCGGTTCTGCATGAAATAGAAGTTTGGGGTGATTCGCGGGAACAAAGTGTGTTTTGTATTGCTAAAATGGCCGCAAGCACATGGCGTGACATGGGGAAGAGAACTCTGGGAGGAAGAAAGGACGACCCTTAATGACATGTGCAGACATCAAGCCAATCAGAGACGGCGGGCGTCTGTGACTTCACCGCACTATAAGTACAGACGGCACCTGCACTTCTCACATTCCTCTTGTTGTGCCCTGACAAAAGTGGCTGCTGCAGTAACAACAGCAGAGATCTCACACAAAGGAAATTGATTTTAACAGTGATTTGGGGGGGGGGGGGGGTGAGGGTTAACTGCTTTTATCAGAGACTGCTCCTCTTCCGTTATCATTTTGATTCAGATTGTGGGGTATTGTAATTCAAGTCCAGGGTGGGTCTAATTCTGCCCCATATACGTTTTAATTCCATAAAGTCATTTCTGGAGTGCAATTTATATTCAAGGGTTAATTAAGTGTGTTTGTGCTTCTATATTCAGTAAAATACACTGTGTTTTTAAACACCACATACGAGCAATTTTTCCTGGTGATTTTTGGAGCGCAATTTATATTCAAGGGTTAATTAAGCGTGTTTGTGTTTTTATATTCAGTAAAATACACGTTTTTTTTTTAAACGCCACATACGAGTAATTTTTCCTGGTGATTTCTAGAGCGCAATTCATATTCAAGGGGTAATTAAGCGTGTTTGTGCTTTTATATTCAGTAAAATACACGGTGTTTTTCTATACCACAGACGACTAAATTCTTTCTGGTCATTTCTGGAGCGCAATTTATATCCAAGGGTTATCCAAGCCTGTTACTGGGTTCATTTGGAGTCAAATACAGGGTTTGTATTTATCATATACAGACATCTTCATTAAACAGAGTCTGTAAATTTTTGAACAAACAGTATGTCAGACAGAGAGATGACAGGCTCTTCACATGCGAGTGGCAGTGGCACAAACATTCCTGGAGCAGGCACAGGTCACAGCACAGTAAGGGGACATCACAGCAGGGGTGACTCGGTGAGGCCAGAACTGCCGGTGTCATGTAGCGGCCGTGTGTTGATCAGCAACCCAAGGGTTCTTGATTGCTTGAGTAGGTCATCAACTTCATCTCAGATGAGATCTGACAACTCTAGCCAACAGTCGGTGGGTTCATCAGATACAACTCTTAGTTGGCATGGCCCGGGAACAGGTCAGCTCCCCTCACCTGTCCTCAACCCGCCTCGGTCCCGTTCGGGTCTGTCAGCCAGAGAACTAGTATGTGGTCTGGGCTCAGCACCACTATACAGTGAGGACGAACAATTTGAGGACAGTCAGCAGCTATTGGCAACGAAGAGGTGGGGCAGACATCCCCTGCTTCTTGCAGTATTGATGTGGAGAATGGCATGGGAGGTTTTTTGGCGAGTGGTCAGCGTCTGCATACCAAGACTGTTGAGGAGGACAGCAGTGGCGATCAAACACTCATGAAGTATAAACGTGGTGGTTTGAATCCAATTTCTGCGTTACACCAGTTTGTTCAAATGCAGCGTATGGAACTTGAACTGAAGGAGACCATAACTACAGGGAATGTTTTAGGTGCTTATTTTGCATTCTGTGCCATTGTTGATTGAATTCAGTACAAAACTGGAATGGGACAGAACAAAAAAGAAGCAAACGCAAATGCTACAAAACTGGCTTTGGATGAACTTCTTCAGTATGAAGAATGTGAATCGTACGTCCAACTTACAGAAAGTAAAAACACAAGTCCTTCTTTAGGCCCTCCCCTGTTACCGGTGGAACAAATTACATCCACACAGATTTCAAGTGGTTTAAGAAAGCAAGTTGATAAACGTTCATTTGTTCATGAACAGATAACACAGGTGATAAAGGAAAAGTTTGCTGAACTTGTATCTAAGTGTCCAGATTTTGAAAGCTGTGGAAATTCTTTAGCTGCATTTGTAATGGAAAAGGCTCCTCACACAACCGCTTCCAAGGCTATAAAATTAATAATAATAATAATAATCTTTAGAGCCTCTAGAGAAAGCATTTCCTTCAGCCTCGTCGGTCATATCCGTGTACCGTACCTCTTGCCTCCGTCCCTTGATCACGAACCATTGCTGCCTGTCCTGACCTTACTGCCTGTCCCCGACTCCTAGTTTGCCTTACAATTTTGTACCACACTACACCTCGGCTGCCACCGCAAGCAAGTCACGTCAGGGGTAGCGACCTAGTAGACTCCTGCTGCAGAAAGTCCATCCTGCCTTGCGGCGGGCTATGGTGAAAACCGGGACCTACTTAGACCCCGCTCCATGGCATGGCCGCTACCACCGCTTGCGGGGTCCAGAGGAGCCACTACCCATGTCGTTACAATGGCAGAATTGAATGGCAAGTTTCCTGGCCAGTTCTTTGAATTGTGCAGAGTCCACCACTTGAAAAGGGAGGGACTGCAGTACCACCAACTTGGACAGGAGCATGGTCAGCTTCTGCATTTAAGAATGGCTAGACGCATACTGCTGTCTCTTGGCAATCATCTCGGTGAACGACTGCTGGCACCATGAGTGCTGAGGAGCAGGAGTATCTGGACCGGTAGATGATGTAATAGACAGGGAGTTGTCTTCACCAGAGGTGGTAAAGCCTTGACTGCCTGAAATGGGAGATGTGCCACTGGGTGCTGCTGCTGTTGGGACAGGATGGACCATCACATCTGAAACACGTATGGTGACACTGCATGATGTTGATGCAGAGCCGTGGTCCCAGGTCACACTTTACTTTCTGCCCAGAGATTTAGTTATGTTCAACCCTCCTCTGGTGTCTCGGCAATAAACTGGCACACCGCCGAGTAGGTGATTTTACCACCAAAGCTCCGGACTGACTGTCTGCTTCCTCCGCTGACCCGGTGAGCCCCTGTGCCGCTACTTTCTGGGACCTGCAAAGTGGGTGGTCTTAATCATCCTTGCACTGCTGCCAACCCGCTGACTCCTGGCCACACTCCCGATTTAAAGGCTGCGCCACTGCCTTACTCGCAAGCTGACACTCTCTTCTCCCAATGATAATGATGAAACCCATGTAAACTGTCGAGCTGGGTCAACTCATAGCATCACATGGCTTTCAAAACCACCAGTATGCTGATGACTAGTGTTGAGCGATTATTATCGACAAAGTTGAAATCGGCACGGTTTTTATGTTGATCGGATTTTTTCGATCACGCGATAATTTAGGTTAAAATCTGTGCATAATCTATTAATATCGCGCCATTTTCGGCGCTTCCTGTCATTTTGGCGGCCAGCAAATCAGCTTACAGAATAGAGCAGGGTGAGCTGTGTGTGCGACGTCATGACTGGGATGTGTATGGTTGCGATTGGCTGGAAAAATCACATGACCTCGTTTTACATAGAACAGCCCTTCCTGTTCATGATCAGTGTGTGTCAGTATCTCAAAGCAGTAGGACGTGCGCTCTGCCTCTGTGCAAACAGCTCAGCGAAATTATTCTATTTGTTCACAGAGACAGCTCTACTTTTAGCTGTGATCCTTAGAACTTAGGTAGATCAGAGATTTGCAGATTTTAGGTAGTTAGGCTGAGAATTTTAAAGGAGCATCTACCGCTGTAAAGTCACGGGAGGGAGCGGAAGGGGGCCCTGCGGGCGAACACAGACAAGCTCTTTAAAGAATACTGGATATTGTGCACCCAGACTTAGTGTAGACATTGCATTGCAATAGCTTTATTATTAACAGTTTTCTGTTGAAATATTACTTGGATATTGGGCAGCCTGAACTTATATTAGGATACAGATCTTTTCTAGTAACTGCAGGTCTATTTGTTAGGTGCAAAACTCCACTTTTATTATCAGTATACATTTCAGATAGGTGTCAGTTAAATTTGAATCCAGCAATTTTGTAGTCACCACAGGTGAATTGATAGGTGCCAAAAATACCTTTTATTATCCGTATACATTTCAGATACGTGTTTTTTTCACTTTTGCCCAGTCCAGCTTTGTTGATAGAGGTACCTTGCAGTTAAATTTGAATCCAGCAATTTTGTAGTCACCACAGGTGTATTGATAGGTGCCAAAATACCTTTTATTATCCGTATACATTTCAGATACGTGTTTTTTTCACTTGGCGCAGGCCAGCTTTGTTGATAGAGCCACCTTGCAGTTAAATTTGAATCCAGCAATTTTGTAGTCACCACAGGTGTATTGATAGGTGCCAAAAATACCTTTTATTATCCGTATACATTTCAGATAGGTGTTTTTTCACTTTTGCCCAGTCCAGCTTTGTTGATAGAGGCACCTTGCACTTAAATTTCAATACAGCAATTTTGTTTTGATTTGAGGGATTTGAGAATAGCTGTGATTTGCCATCTTTTAATAAGAGACGTTCCAAAACTCTTCCATACCCTCTCAAATTTTATCTTTCTGAACATGGAGCGAAATGCAGGTGGTAAGCGAGCAAAGAGGGGGTAGGACATGGAGGAAGAGGTACGAGAGAAGGTGCTCCTTCCAGTGCTGTCGACAACAGACCTGTCATCGCTGGGTCAGGGCCCTGTGAATCTCAGTAACGAACAGCGTTGCCAATCTGTTCTTCAGTGGTTAATGCAACCTGCATCCAGCAGTCTTACCTCCTCGTTCTCCCAGTCACGGCCACAAATGTCGTCATTAGCATCATCATCAGCCATCCAACATGAAGCGAAGGCAGCCCAAATGTCAACTCGTGTACCCACCACTGTGGATAATCCATTTTCTGAAGACCTCTTTGATGACAAAATGCGGTTGGGGTCAGAAGGCATGTTAAAAGATCAAGAGGCCAAAGAGGATGATTTTCTCTGCTCTGATGCCTAGTTACTGATGGCATCAGAGGAGGAGATGGAAGCCGGTCAATCGGCAAAAATCCCGGGCGGTTGGCAACGCCTTGCAGTCCCTCTTGCTTGTAGCCCGCAGCTCCTGGATGCAGAATGTCAGGATGACGAATTCACCTGTGTTGATGATGATGATGACGACATTTCGGATCCAACGTGGACTTTTCAGCAGAATTTGCTTGCGAGCGCTTCATCACTGGACGAGGAGGAAGACGATGGGGTAGTGTCAGTACGGGTCCCACCTCAAAAAGGGAGAGGGCGGTCGCAGAAGTCCACTGATATGATTCCACCAGCCACGGTCAGCGGAAACCCCGCTCCTCGCTTATCGCCGTCAAAAAGGTCCAGGACCTCTCAAGCCTGGGCCTTCTTTGAGCAAGCCTCTGATTCACCCAGAGATGTCATATGCCGCCTTTGCCGTAAACGCATAAGTAGAGGCAGGTATCTTAGGTGTTTAACCACCACCAACATGTCTGGTCACATGCAGCGAATGCATGAGTTGAAATGGAGGCAACACTTGGCCGAAAAAGGCCAGACCGACGCTGAGCTTGCAACCACTGTCACACCCTCTGTCTCTGCCTCCTCCTCCTCCTCCGCCACCACCAAGCGTTCCTTAGCTGCCCATGTCTCTCAGAGTCATAATCAGGGATCATCCTCTGCTTCAGCCTCCACCGGGTCGCCCGAGTAACCACCACACCCCCAGAGACCCACCTACCCCTTCTCCTCCCGCCAGTTTGACGACCTGCACGCCGTACAGTGGCCAGTCTAGCTGCCAGCCTTCTGTCTTCTGGGTTTTGGGGAGCAGAAAAAAAACACTTAAACCCAAACCATCCCAAAGCCAAAAAGCCTGAATGTCGGCATTGCCAGGCTATTGGCCTTGGAAATGTTGCCTTTCCGTCTTGGGGGAACACCAGAGGGGTTTTCCACCACGTCATGCCCTTGCCTGCCCCAATACCAGATGCCGACAGGAATTTTTTTGGCCAGAAAAGCCGTCCGCCCTGGTCAGCCACATGTCATCAAAAATTTCAAGCGCTTTGGGTCTGCATCTGTGTCCGGAAAGGTCCATTTGACCACCGACACATGGACTAGTAAGCACGGCCAAGGCTGCTATATCTCTGTGACAGCTCACTGGGTAAAGCTGGGTGGATGTCTCTGGGGGTGACGGTGGCTCTCAGGCTCGGCGCACGCTCTTCAAAACTACAGGATGGTGCAGGGTCTCTTTCCCCAAGGTCCTCTGGTGGCATCACGTGCCAGAGAAACCAGGGGCCGTGTTGAAATTAATCTGTCTTTGGAGACCGTCCACACACAGGTCAGGAGCTGTGGACGGCTCTCTGTAACGAGCCGAGCGCTGGCTTGGTGACAAGAACCTTGTGCCAGGCAAGGTGGTGTGCGCTAACGTCAAAATCTGCTGGGCCAACCCTTAAGATCGGTGGCATGGAGCACATCCCTTGCCTGGCACATGCATGAACCTGTCGTCCAGAAATTTCTAAAGAGCTACCAGGGTCTGGACGCCTGCTGGGGAAAGGCTCAAGGTCTGAGTTCGCCATTTCCGCCGTTCGCCAAACCCTGCTCGTCCTGCCTTTTCTGTGTTGCAGCGTCAGCTCAGCCTCCCCGTCAACCGCTCATTGTTGACGTGGCAACACGCTGAAATTCCCCCCCCAAAATGCTCCAGCGATTGTGGCAAGCAGCGCAATGCCATTACGCAGTACGAAGTGACACATGGCCTTGACAATGCAGCGGTGCGGACCTGGGGGGGTTTTGAGCCACCGAGAGTGGAGGCAGGTGAAAGAACTCTGCACCACCCCTTGCCAGTTTTTGAAGAAGTCCCAAAATGGTCAGTGCGGACAATGCCCTTGTCAGCATGAGCATTGTGGTGATCTAGTTCTGAACAAATTGTTGGACACTCTGAAACAACAGGTCCCGCCAGCGACGGAGGAGGAGATGGACACAGATGCGGCCCACGGAGCCTTTCTCTCCGCGAATCCAAAAGGGCCCACAGTTTCACAATTTTTATCGGTCTTCATTAGGCAGTGGTTCGGGGTCCGGGGCCTAGTGCAAGGCGGCGAAATCAGCTCTCGGGGTTCATCAATCTAAGGCAAGTCAGGCTGTGTTGAAGCTGTGCCAGAGGAAGCGGAGGAGGAGGAGGTATTCCTGGACACCGACGTTACCGACTTTTCCTGCCTTGGAAAGGGGTTGGCGCGAATTTTGAGGGGGAGGAGGAAGATGAGAAAGATCAGTTTGATAGTGCCCCTCGACCCAGAGGTTTGGGAAGTCAAGGCTCCATTTCTTGGATGCTCCATTTCCTCCAACATGATCCTCGAAATTAAGGCCATCAAAATGAACAACAGTTTACTGGTTGGCCACCCTCCTGGATCCCGGTACAAAAAAAAAAATCAGCACTTTCCTTCCACCCCACCCAAAAGAGACTAAAATGCAGGAAATGGAGACCTTCTGATTGATCAACTGGAGACCCTTCTGTTGTGTCTGCTTCACTTCCTCAAATGTCACGGTGGAACAACATTCAACGACGTGACAGCAATAGAGTGCCAAGTAGCCGTAGCAGCAGCAGCAGGCAAAGGTGGGAGAAGCCCAATAGGTGAAATTTTTTGGCAATCTTTATTTACAACCTCCACCAACGCAAAGCAAAGCAGGCACACATCCAAACACAACCGAGACCCCTAAAGGATCATGGGACACGACTATCTGCGTCTCCCAAAACCGATGTTTTTTAGTTGTGTTTCCGGACCCAATAGGGCTTCTGGGTAATCCAAAATGGGACGAAATGGCCCGATCAGCTCGCCACGCCATGGAGGTGTTGTCCTGCCCAGCAGCCAGCGTCATATCTGAGTTGACCTTCAGCACAGCTGGAGGAGTCATTACAGACAAACGCATCCGGCTTTCCACATATAATGTGGATCGTTTGACTTTCATCAAGATGAATGAGGCATGGATCTCTGATGTTGTGGCCCCAATTGCCGGAGGTCACCGATTAGTTTGCCGGTCTACTTCACATTCCTCTTCAAAATGGTCCCCCCTGAAAACTTTTTTTTTAAATGATCAAATTTTTTACTGCAATTTTTATTCTCAGTTCCCAACAGTTCATTTTGCTGGTTTTGCTGTGAGGAGACGTAAAAGACAGCAAGGTTTCATGACAACACCGTATTCAATTTACTCACTTTTATCTTTAGAAGTTTTCGCATTGGGCAATGGTTTGAGGCATGTTGCTGTGAGATTACAGCTATAATCATGGTCCTATGGAACAGAAATGTGGCTTCTAAGTGGCATTTCTCCATCACAATTTTTTAAAAGTGGCTGAAAAGTCATATTATAATTTTTTGGGGTTTATGTTGCTGTGAGATACAGCTATAACCATGGTCCTTTGGAACAGAAAATGTGGCTTCTAAGTGGCATTTCTCCATCACAATTTTAATAGTGGCTGAGAAGCCATATTTATAATTTTTTGGGGTCATGTTGCTGTGAGATACAGCTATAATCATGGTCCCTTTGGAACAGAAATGTGGCTTTTAATGACATTTCTCCCTCACAATTTTTAACAGTAGCTGAAAAATCATTTTATAATTTTTGGGGCATTTTGCCCGTGAAATGCAGCTAGGACTAAAAGTCCATTGTAAAAAATGTGGTTTCTAAAAAGACATTTGTTCTTCACAAATGTCAAGAGTGGCTCAAGGGTGATGGTGCTGTCAAAAAAAGGAAAAGGTACGACACGGGTAATGGACACATATTGCAAAATCACTTGTTTTTGCAAGATCTTGAACATAGCTAGCAATCCCTGTATTGAGACAACCCATTAAATACAATTAAAAACAGAGAAACAAAGACATGGTGGATCCAATCCTATTTTAAAAATGTGTTTTCTAGAATTAAACTACTAAAAAACTTGCATGTACAAAATAGCTGGTAAAAAAATTCCTCTGAAAATTTTACAAGGGAGGTACAGGAAGACTTGACCAGATGTAGGTTATTCAGAGGGCATGGAGTATGGAGCACGGACAGAGAACAAAGAACAAGACAAAATTTTCCCCCAGCACGTTGAGTAAAATTAGAAAAAGAATGCCAAGAAAATGGGCACCTGGGTGGAACAGGAGCGTTAACCACCATATTTCCAATGAAGCCAATTGGTCCGTACTCATACGGAGGGGCAAGCGCTACCCAGTACTGAGGAAGGCGGAGGTCTTAACTCACACTTCCGCTTCTGCACTCTGCTTTCAGCACGACTTTTTCGTTGCTGGGATCATAAGGGCTTTTTTCCTGTTAATAGATGACGGACGCCCAGCCTGGGGTCTCACCGCAAACCCCCTGTTTAAATCTGGGCCCCGGCAGCGAACCGCTTGTTAATAGATACAGACGCTAGCCTGGGCTCTCACCCCCACCCACTGTAAGTCTGGGGCCCTGGGAAACTGGACCTTCCGTGTTAATAGATGACAGACGCTAGCCTGGGCTCTCACCGCACACCCACTGTAAGTCTGGCCCTGGCAGCTGGACCTCCGTGTTAACAGATGGCTGACAGCACGGTCTCACCGTTAGGGGCAATCAGAGAGCTTCAAATTTCTCTAAAAAATCAGATTTTGAAAAGGTGATTTCTGTGAGGTTAAGTAGTGTCAAAAAGGGCTCCAGGACTGGACACAAATTGCACAATTTGAGCTTAAAATTTTCTGGGGCTGGAGTCACTATGGGGTCGCATCATTTGATCTCCAGGGGAGTCTGTCCCTAATCACTGAAGAAGGATTTGGAGGAAAAGGCAGAGGATACAATACACACAACCCCCTGCATGTCCTCTCACTGCTTCTCCTCCTTGCTTGCCAGTACACACATCCCTGCTCCTCCTCTTAACTGCCTTTCCTTTGCATGTGCACGACCTGGGCAGGACAGAATGCTTCCCTGACCAGTAAACAAACACCGTTGCTAAGCACATGTAAACCAGCCCGTTCTCTAAAACCGTAGCACTTTGCCAATAGTAACCAAGGACGTACATCCTTAGATTTTTGGTCCCCACATTTTCAACTATAATCTTCGTAGTGAGACAACCCCTTTAATGTAGAGAAAACGGAATGCTTCCAGGGCCGGGACAATGGGTAGTCGAAGGTAGACGACCGCGTAGGGCGCCACTTTATCCCAGTGAGAAAAGGGGGTACAAGGAGGCATGGAGTGGGCTGAATTTTCCATTTGGGGGGCACTTTATGCCTTGTTTATCTAGGGCACCTTACCTTGTCCCAGCCTTGCTTGCTGCACCCGGCAAAGTCGGCAAATTTAATTTTTGAGAAATTCGCCCATCTCTAGTCTTAATCCCAGTGGAAAGACATTTTTATGGACCCTAGGGGATCCATAAAAGACTGGTATCATTGGATTTTTACCCAACAGGTATGTTTTTTTGCTACTATGTTATGGCCCTGAGGGTAACCCTATTTTTCAATAATTTTTCAAAGTTATTTAGCAGTGGGATCTAAATCCAATTTTCGATAGGTAATTTTATACTCCAGAATTTTATTCACTTGGGTTATATACAGGACAGCATCCATCACAACCATTGCTCCACCTTTTTCAGCCTTTTTTATTATTAAGTTGGTATTATTTTTTAATTCTTTTATTGCTTTTAACTGTACATGGGTAAGGATTTAATTTTTATGTTTGTCAATATGGCTGATGTTTTCTTTATATAATTCCATAAGATCCCTTTCCATTGTATTCTGAAATGCTTCTAAAGCTGGGACTCTAGCTTTTACAGGGTAAAAATAAGGGTTTATCATATTGTGCTAAATGTTGACTACTTCACCCACATCATCATCCCTGTATACTTAATTTGGTGAGTGTTTTTAAGACTACCTGTTCCTCAAATGTTAGACCTAGATATTCATTCACAACAGTGTTAAAAATAGGTTGCCCCTCATGCTCCTTATGTACAACTACATCTTCAGTACTGTCAGTACTTCTAATAACCTAGAAAATTTATTTATATCCAAAATAGTTCCAAAAATGTCAAAGTCATAAGAGGGTGAAAAATTCAGTCCCTGTTTCAGTATTTCCAATTGTGAGGTAGTTAAAATGGTAGGCGACAATAATATAACTACAATGTCCTCGTGTATGGTTATTTTTTTATTTGTCTCTGAGGATTTCTTGTTATAATGACTTCTTCCTCCCCGCTTTATCATTGTTTAATTGAAGCTCCCAAGGGTTTCTCGTTCACACCTTTATATGTTTTATAGTTGCCTGATTTGCTGCCACTTCGAGTTCTCGGTTTGTCTGCCTCAGAGACCTCGGACTCAGTATTGTTAGAATCAGTGGTTTCTACGAAGATATCACTCTCCGTTTGTCCTACCATCTTCTATGATGTTTCATTATAGATTTGGGAATATTATTACGACATTCCTGAGGCCATGAATATACTCTATTGTTGTTATAGTCCTCTAGGTCCTTATGGTATTTTCTTTTCTTATTGTCCATTACTGTGGCTTCCAATTTGGCTATTGTGTCTTTCAATTTTTTATCTTTTTCAGCATAATCCTTGTAGTTTTTATATTTCTCCACTTTATCTTTCCACGTTTCCACTTCTTGTTCTAATTTGGAGTTTGTTTGTCTCATATACGATCAAATCAATCAATGCTAGAGAGCAGTCCATAAGTACACCATTCCATTTTTCCATGAAGTCCTCAATACAGATAAATGAAGGTTTTTTTTTATACGCAGACCTCGTGAGATAATCTTTTTATCCTGATAGGTTTTAGAAGACTCTTGATTCCAACCAGATTTTAAGCTCATTTTTTTTGCATTTTTTCTCATGCTGGTTAAATATATATGGCATATTGTCATTCTCACTGGGTGTGCCTATGTTATCAATAAATACCTGTGCCAGCTTTGCATACCACTCCGTTTTGTTCGTGTTTGTTTGTAACGGAATTTTTTTTCAAAACAGCTTGCAAACTTTTTTAGCAAAAAGTCCCAGAGTTTGTAGGAAAAATGTGTAAAATTTATTTGTATATATGCTTCTTGGATATTGCAATATGTGCTTTGCTCGTCCACCTATAGGCAAATGTTATATAGCCTGATCAGGGGTGCCTTAAATTAGCCAAACCAAGTATAAACAATTTCAAAAAACTAGTCTCACCCTTAGTTGGCTTAAAAGCATATGTTGGCTTAGACTTTCTGCTCTCTGTCCAGGCGTAATGGATCTCCCGCTGGCTAAAGCATTACTGAAGTGTTTATTTTATGAAATAGCCTGGATGGAGAGCGGTAAGTCTACCCCACCTCTTTTGAAGCTTTAGCCCTTATGTAGAAATCTCTTTAGACAGTCCCCGACTTACACCGTCCTGAATTACAACTGTCCCCTAGTTACAAACGGAGACTTATAAGGCGTGGCTCAGCGTGGTGAGATCTCACTCTGAGTCACACCCCATAATAACCAAATGCCAGCAGCACATGAGATACAGAAAATGAGGTGAAATTTTCTAAACAAGGGTACAGACAGCAAAACAGATGTAAAAACTGTTACTTGCACTATCCAAAACTAAAATGCTGGAGTTAAATTTAATAAATGAATCTGTTCCAATTTACATACAATTTCCACTTAAGAACAAACCTGCAGTCTCTATCCCGTTTGTAACCTGGGGACTGCCTGTACTTTGGCTAAGGTGTGACCAAAATAATCAGGGGCGTTGTTAGGATCCAAAAAAATCCAGGGCCTGAGCCCCCTGTATTACATTTTGCTTAGTAGGGCTAGGTTTCCACAGTATTTTCCTCATCACATTGTAAACTGTAGCATGTATTTTTACAGAGAAAAAAAGTATGTTCCTGTCACTAATTTTTAGGCATACTCCACATAGATCCCGTCCATCACCTCAGCAGTCACTGTGTAATGAAAATCAGCCATAAAATATTTACTTTTTCAAAACCACTCACCTACATATGATAGTGTAGTTTGTGGGACATCAGTGCAATATACTAGTACAGATGAAAGTTCCCATCAAGGAGGAACACACTAGCTCCTGTCCAAGTTTCTCCCGTAAGGCAAACCAGCTATTGGGTAGGACTTTTCAATCAGGTATTATGTAAAGTTGTGGTTTATTTATATCTTGTATAGAGATGGGCGAATTTCTCAAAAATTTGATGTGCCAACTTCGGCGAATTTTTTCGACCCGAATTGTGTTAAAAAACAGCTATTTCTTGGCTGCAGAGAGCCTGTAGCATGTTGTAGAACGTTGTGCCATGCTCAAATATGCATAGGGTGCTTGGTTTGGTCTTCATACAATGCTGTGTTGTAGTATGACACGCACATGACAGCTGCCATTCTTAGAATCGCCTCCCTCTTCAATTCTCTGGCCACTTACAGGGGCAAAACTGAACAAATAAGTGAAGCCGGAACGCAGCCTGACAAAGTCATGTCAGCGCCAGCTGGAAAGAACCTGAGCTGGGGGCCAAGATCCTTCAATAGCGTCAAAGAACACAATAGTAGGTTCCTGGAGCCGGCACAGTTTGCTTCACAGTAAGGGGACATCAAAGCAGGGGTCACTCCACAAGACCAGAGCTTTACACCGTCACCAGATGATTCCACGGAATATGACAGAACCTGCTCTGTTAAACGCTGATACATGTAGAGGCCCCCGGAATGAGTGGAGAGGGCATCGCAGTAATTTTGCGTTGACGTCACTGATCATTTTGCCCTTCTTTTCGTCCGTCAGTGTCCGTTTTCAATCGGTCAATAATCCATCAGTATTGCTAAAGCCAAAAAAAAAAACAGGAGTTGATCCAAAACAGAGATGAACAGTAAATGGGATATTTGCATGTCTTCTGTGTTCTGTATCCACTCCTGCTTTTGGCTAGCTAATCATCAGACAATCCTGATCCTTTTCATTCCTTCTGACAGATGAAAAGAAGGGGAAAACCAAACATAGTGGCAACTTCATAGAGTGGTGGAGGGTGGAAACAGCATTAGGAAACCACAGCGTGGTCCAGAGAGACAGCCCTCAGTTGGCAGCAGAATGAGTAGGCCAAAGAGTGGCACAATCACAAATTCTGGTGGCAGCAACATCAGGAGACCACAGAGTGGCACAATGACACAGTGTGGAGGTGGCAGCAGGAGCAACAGCAGCAGCAGCAGCAGCATGGGGTCAGAGAGTGGCACAATAACAGAGTGCGGAGGTGGCGGCAGCAGCAGCATGAGGGCAGAGAGTGGCAAAATGACAGAGTGTGGAGGTGGGTGGCAATACCAGTTCCTGGTAAAGATGGTGGGAGGGAGATGGAGTAACTGGCAGCAGATATGTGGCATCAGGCAGGTGGCAGCATCAGAATAGTAGCTGAGGCTGGTAGTTAGAATCCAGACTAATTTCTCAAAGTTTTGGGGAGACGTCATGGCTGATCTAATCTGATGTATAAGGCATTGGTTTGTGGAAATCCTGGCTGATCCACACCTGATTCATCTTGACAAAGGTCAGTCTCTCCACATTTCGGGTAGACAAGCGGGTTCCTCTTGGGGTAGCGATGGCCTCCGCCACATTGAACACCCGCTCTAATGCCACACTACTGGCCGGGCAAGACAGCTTTTCCAGTGCAAACTCGGCAAGTTGCGGCCACAAATCAAGTTTGATTGCTCAGTAGTCCAGCGGATCTCCTACCTAGGGTGGCAGTGTGCTGTCCAAGTAGGCCACCACCTGCTGGTTCAGGGTCTGCTCCAGGTCCTGCTGCTGCTGTTGGTAAGTACTCTCCTCACTAGGCAAGCTGCTCATCAACGACTCCAAAATTAGGCCGCTGCTGATGGAGCTGCTACTGCTCCTAGCCCCCGCCTCACCACAGCAGCCGTGGCAGTGGTACGTGAGCGATGAGGAACCTCCTGGTCAGACCTGCCAGAGGATGGACAATGGTGCACATAGGCAGCGGCCAACTGACTACATAGGATTTCTCTATAGTACGCAAGGTTGTCCTCCCTCTCGGCAGATGGAAAAAAGGCACACATTTTGGAAAGGAAGCAATTGTAAAAGAGTGTGGAGAGCCAAAAGTCATCCCTCTGCTGGATGGTGACTATTCACTAGCCAGGCAAATCAGCATGCTGCTGGCCATCTGCACAAGTGACTGAGGAACTCCCTGCCTCCATCTCCACTGTATACTGCCACAGTGTGTCTGGGTCATCTGCCTCGTCTTTCTCATCTCCCTCTACCTCCTCCGGATGCTCCTACTGCTCTCCTGTCACCTGAGTAGAAAAACCACTCATTTCGCCAGACACTGCTTGTGCTCCTCCTCCTCCTCCAGTTCAGCCCCCACCGGACTCACGTGGCCGTGAGATGTACTCGCCTCGTCTCCAGTACCCTGACCAGACAGATTTTGCAGCATCTGTTCCAGGACATGAAGCAGTGGAAAGACGTTATTCATCCCGTAGTCGTGGCGACTGACAAATAACGTGGCCTCCTCAAAGGGCCTGAGCAAACGGCAGGTATGCTGCATGAGCTGCCAATGGCTGACATCAAAATTACACAGGGGAGTACTGCGGTCTGCTAGGATCATCAAAAAATCGTTTATGGCCTTTCTCTGTTCAGTCGGTCTAACATATGGAGGCGGGAAAATCCCAACGGTGGAAACATCGCATATCAGCCTATGTTGGGGGGGCCATTCTGCCAAAGCAGCACAAGAAGGGTGTGCCTGGCTTTGTAGGAAAGGATGAAGTGCATGCACAGTTTCCTGGCCATTTTTAGAATGTCTTGCAGATGGGTGGAAGACTTCAGGAACCTTTTGACAACCAGATTAAACACGTGCGCCCATGCAGGGCGCATGGGTCATCCCTCCTCAGTGCAGCATGCACACCATGTTCCTTCCATTGTCTGTCAACATGTTACCGATTTGCAGTTGTAGCAAAGAAAGCCACACATCAATTTCTTGTTGCATGATGCGGAGCAGTTCCTCCCCTGTGTGACTTTGTTCGCCCAGGCAAACCAGGTGTAGAACTGCGTGACACCACTATGCCCTGCACATGTGGTATGATGGAGCAGGACTGGAGGCTGAGGTGGTGGTGGAGAAGGAGGCGGCGGACATTGGCGCAGGAGCAGCAGTTTGACAACGTGGAGGAGAAAGCGGCATCTCCTGTCCAAGTTGTTGGTGTGGCTGGGCAGGAAGCACATTCACCCAGTGGGTTGTAAAGGACATGTACTGTCCCTAACTGTAGTTACAGCTCCACACGTCTGCGCTGCCGTGCACCTTGGAAGAAACCGATAGGCTCAAGGACTGGCCCACCTTCTGCTCTACATATTTGTGAAGGGCTGGTACTGCCTTTTTGGAAAATAAATTACGCCTTGGGACTCTCCACCTCGGCTCGACACAAGCCATTAGTTCTCTTAACGGTGCAGAGTCCACCACATGGAAAGGGAGGGACTGCAGAACCAACAATTTGGACAGGAGCATGGTCAGCTTCTGCACCTTAGGATGGTTGGACGCATACTGTTGTCTCTTGGCAATCGCCACGTTGAACGACTGCTGGCACCATGAGTAGTGAGGAGCATCTGGACCGGAGATGGATGGGAAAGACAAACCGCTCCTCCTGCAGAGGTTTTTGGTGGAGCCTTGACGGCTGAAATGCCATGTTGGGCCACTGGGAGCTGCTCGTTGCGCTGGGGCGGCAGGATGGACCACCCCCATCTGAGACACGTTTCTCCCCAGGCCACTGAATGGGACACTGCATGTGTTTTATGCAGGGGCCGTGGTGCCAACGTTACTCCCCCGGCCACGCTTCAAATTTCTGCCACAGATTCTACATATCCACATGTTCGGCTCCTCCGGTGTCTTAGCAAAAAACTGCCACACTGCAGAGTAGGTGATTTTACTGCCCACGCTCCGCACTGAGTGACTACTACTGCTGCTGCCTCAGTGAGCCCCTGTGCCGCTACTTTCTTGGGCCTGCGAAGCGGGTTTTCTACCCCCACACTAGCGACTTGCCGCTGCCTGACGCGCAAGCTGACACCCTCTTCTCCCGATGATGATGATAAAGCCCTTGCTTCACCCAGCTCCCAAGTGCGATCGGCTACATCGTCATCGATTTGTGTTTGCCCCTCAGTGCTATTCTCTTCAACGGTCTCAGTATGCAGAGCCTGACTGCTTGCAACCTAACCTCCCATGCCACTCTCCACATCACTATTTCCTGCATACTGCTAGAAGCAGCGGATGTGTGCCCCACCTGTTCGCTGCCAAGTAGCTGCTGACTGTCCTCAAAGAGTTCGTCCTCGCTGTATAGTGGCGCTGAGCCCAGACCACATAGTAGATCTCTGGCTGAGGGAACCGAAGTGGACAGAGGCGGGTTGAGGACAGGTGAGGGCCGCTGACCCGCTCCCAGGCAATGCCAACTAAGGGTTGTGTCTGATGTTCCCACCGACTCTTGGCTGGGTTTGTCAGATGTCATCTGGGATGAAGTTTATGACCAGTCCAACCAAAACAAAACCCTTGGGTTGGTGGTCAACACACGGCCACTAGAGACACCGGGAAATTCTGGCCTCACCCAGTCACCCCTGCTGCGACATCCCCTTACTGTGCTGCGACCTGTGCCTACTCCACAAACATTTGTGCCACTGCTACTCGCATGTGAAGAGCCTGCCATTTCTCTGTCTGACATACTGTTTGAGCAAAAATTTACAGACTCTGTTTAATAAAGATATCTGTATATGATAAATACACACCCTGTATTTTCCTCCAAATAAACCCACAAACAACAGGCTTAATTAACCTTTGGATATTAAATACCCTACAGAAAGGAACAGATGAAATTTAGGAGTATATGGGGCAGAATTACACCCACCCTGGACTTTAGGGAGAATACCCCACAAACTAAAACAAAATGATAACGCTGGTAGCGTTAAATGTGTACAACTGAACCACTTGTGAAACTCTTTGGCCTCAGTCTCTGATAAAAGCAGTTTCTTTTAGAATGACTCCTATGGAGCAGCAGATACAGAACGCTGGTTGAGGTAGAGGTGGAACAAAAACTTAATAGACAAAAAAGTACCTAAATGACTAAACACCACATTCAGCAGTCCTCTACAAGCGTCCCACCTACGTCACGTTCAAAATCCGATGTATATAGGACTGTAAGCAATTTCTTGCGTTATAACTGGATTTATTGTTCCATTAAATATCAAACATATATTCCACATAGGGCTATGCATACATCTCATTTGTATATAGCACGAGATAATTCACACTCTGCGGTATTACAAGATTATGCAGTCTTCCTCCGGGAGTACAGATACTTATGCTCAGGGGCATCCAGCCCGCTGTCTGCTGTTAACATTGCCTAATGACTGCATACAAATAGCAACATTCTTACTTATCTCCTGCCGTATGGTTCCTGCTTCTGGATAACTTTGATCTCAGGCAGAATTTACTACGTCCTCTCAGCAAAGTGGGGAGATACTGCACCTGCGCGACGTTTCGGGGTCCACCCCCTTTGTCAAGCTTGCAGGAGGTAAGTGAAAGAATAACTTAAATAGCATATTACCTTCTGACGTAACAAATTAACCCTAAGTTTTCCAGTGTATTTATTTATTGAGACTTTTAAAGCCTTACCAACAAACTATCTCTATATCTTAACCTATCTACCCTAAATTACTTTAAAATACCTCCTATCTCTATCTCCTTACTTACATTTTCTAACCTTTACAAAAACGCACTCCACTGACAGTCCTCGTTCAGACCTACCGGACTCAAAGCTTCCACCTGCATTATCTGATATACCTCTCTTTGTAATATGCGTCTTTTGATATCTTCTCTATTATTTCCTTCTATTTGTTGCAAAACGCACCACCTTAACTCACTGGGATTGTGACGAAACTCAAAAAAATGTCTAGCTACGGTAGTTTCTCCAAATTTTCTATTTGTAGCACTTAATGTTTCTTTCTTTAGATCTTGAAACGTCGCGCAGGCGCAGTATCTCCCCACCGTGCTGAGAGGACGTAGTGAATTCTGCCTGAGATCGAAGTTATCCAGAAGCAGGAACCATACGGCAAGAGATAAGTAAGAATGTTGCTATTTGTATGCAATCATTAGGCATTCCCCTCCTGCTCAGGCTCCGGCACCAGTCTACTTACCCGTCCACGCTCCTGTGCTCCCTGCTCCTGCCTGTGCCGGCTGCCGCGTGCGTACGCGCTGCTTAGGGTGCGCGCGCGATGACTGGTCTGGATTTAAAGGGTCAGCGTGCCAGTAATTTGTCAATTGCCGGCCGCTGGTCGCATATATTGTACACGCCTCCTGCACTCTCTGCCAGATTGTTGGTGTGCGTTAGTTTGTCTTGAGAGAGTTTGGAGTGCTGTTTGATTACCCGTGTACCAGTCCGTTCCGCTACGTTTCCTGACCTTACCTGTTTGCCGCCTGCCCTGACCGTCTGCCCGTCTCTGACCACGAACCTCTGCCGCCCATCCTGACCTCCTGACTGTCCCCGACTACATCTCTGGATTACGATTCTGTACCACGCAATACCCCGGGGTAGCGACCTGGTAGCCTCATGCCGCATCAAGTCCATCCCACTTTGCGGCGGGCTCTGGTGAATACCAGGGGCTACTTAGACTCCTCTCCCTGGCATGGCTTAACTATCATCGCTTGCGGTGGCCCAGCGAATCCACCAACCCGTTACAGTACAATCTGGCCATGGATTCCGTCAGGGTACCTTTGCCCGAGCTCCAGGACGTCATGACGGCTGTTGCCCAGCAGAGCCAGCGTATTGAACTTCTCGAGGCCATGATTCAGAACCTTGCAGCCAGTCTACCAAAGCCTGCTGCTGCTGCCACCAAGCCAGCACGAGTTGATCTTTCAGCCATGGCTCTACCTGCTCCTGCACCGGGACCGTCTCTGCATCTGCCGCTCCCATCACGCTATGATGGAGACCCCAAGAAGTGCCGTGGCTTCATCAGTCAATACTCAATCCACATCGAGATGTTGGGACATCAATTCCCTACTGAGCGGGCTAAGGTGGCCTTTATAATTAGCCTCTTGTCGGAGGAAGCCTTGGCCTGGGCCACTCCATTATGGGATCGAGGAGATCCGTTGACGGCAAATCTACAGACCTTCCTCCGGGGGTTTCGCATCGTCTTCGAGGAACCTGGACGCAGCTCCTCCGCTGCCACAGCTCTGCTCCGTCTCCGTCAAGGCAACTCTACCGTGGGTCAGTACTCCGTGCAGTTCCGCACCCTAGCCTCTGAGCTGGAATGGAATAATGAGGCTTCAGTGACGACCTTCTGGCAAGGCCTTTCTGGGCGTATTAAAGACGAGCTCGCTGGTCGGGACCTGCCATCCGCTCTGGACGAACTGATTCGGTTGGCCATCCGAATTGATATACGGTTTGTTGAGAGACAACAAGAGCTCCGCCTCCAATGGGAGGCCACCCGACCACGCCGGCTACCTCGTCAGGCTCCCGTTTTCCAACGACCTCCACTTCCTCCGCCAATGGTTTCTGAGGACGAACCCATGCAGGTCGAGAGCGCCCACCTGACCCAGGAAGAACGCTCGCAGTGTCGTCAGAGGCAGCTGTGCTTCTACTGTGGCGGTTCTGGCCACTTCATTGGGGACTGTCCGGTGTGCCCGGGAAACGCTCGCACCTAGGGCTCGCAGGAGAGGCATACTTAGGTGTCAGTGCGGCCTCTCCTTATCTGACCATTCCCATACTCTGTGGAGTTTCGCCAGACAGCACCTTTCAAGCCACAGCCTTCCTTGATTCGGGGTCCACTGGAAATTTTGTCAGCCACGCACTGGTGTCCAAATTTCTTCTCCCGGTGACCCCTCTGCAGAAACCCATGTTCGTCTCCTCCGTCAGTGGCGAATGCCTTAAGGACGCTATTCGGTTCTGCACTGCGCCCCTCACTTTGCAGATAGGCGCTCTACACAAGGAGACTCTGAAACTTCTTGTTCTGCCTCGCTCCTCTTTGGGAATCCTCCTGGGCCTCCCTTGGTTGCAAGACCATGCTCCGACCTTAGACTGGAACACGGACGAGATTATCCGTTGGGGTCCCGCGTGCCACTCACGATGCCTGCCTGTACTCCGTCCAGCTCTACGGCCCACCTCGGTGAAGTCTACGAAGCCTCTGCCAGGTCTGCCCATTCCATACCAGGATCTAGCCGACGTCTTTTCCGAAAGACAGGCCGAAACTCTGCCCCCGCATCGGCCTTTTGACTATCCTATTGGCCTGCAACCCGGTACTACTCCTCCCCGAGGCAAAGTCTATCCTCTTTCTGTCCCGGAGACTAAGGCGATGTCGGAATATATCCAGGAGAATCTCCGTAAAGGCTTCATACACAAGTCTTCCTCGCCTGCGGGGGTCGGCTTCTTCTTCATCGAAAAGAAAGATGGTACTCTCCGGCCCTGTATCGATTATCGGGGACTTAACAAGATCACTATAAAAAATTGATACCCCCTGCCTCTGATCTCGGAGCTTTTTGATCGCCTGCGTGGCGCAAACATTTTTTCCAAGTTGGATTTACATGGAGCATACAACTTGATTCGTATCCGTGAAGGCGACGAATGGAAGATGGCCTTTAATACCCGTGATGGCCACTTTGAATATCTCGTCAAGCCATTTGGCCCCTGCAACGCTCCGGCAGTGTTCCAGAACTTCGTCAACGAGATCGTCCACGACCTTCTGTACGTCTGTGTTATTGTCTATCTGGACGACATTTTTATCTTCTCTCCGGATCTAGAGACTCACCGCCACCATGTCCGCCAGGTGCTCAGACGTCTCCGTAGCCACCAGTTATATGCCAAACTGGAGAAATGCTTGTTTGAACGCACCTCGTTGCCCTTCCTAGGGTACTTCGTCTCGGATCAAGGTCTCCAGATGGATCCCTCTAAGCTTTCAGCAGTCTTACAGTGGCCTCGACCAGTGGGTCTCCGGTCCATCCAGAGCTTTTTGGGGTTCGCAAACTACTACAGACAGTTTCTCCCGCAGTTCTCCACGCTCGTGGCCCCGCTGGTGGCTCTTACGAAGAAGAATGCTAACCCCAAATCCTGGCCTCCAGAAGCCCAAGAAGCCTTTGATCGCCTTAAAGCAGCATTCGCTTCGGCTCCTGTTCTGTCTCGCCCGGACCCGCACAGTTCATTTGTCCTAGAAGTGGACACCTCCTCAGTAGGTGCCGGCACTGTCCTCCTTCAGAAGTCCTCCTCTGGGAGACTGCATACTTGCGGCTTCTTTTCCAAGACTTTCACCCCAGCCGAACGAAATTACACGATCGGTAATCGCGAATTACTGGCCATAAAGTTAGCCCTAGAAGAATGGCGGCACATGCTGGAGGGGGCTCGCCATCCCATCGAGATCTTCACTGATCACAAAAATCTTCTTTATCTCCAGTCTGCTCAATGACTGAATCCCCGACAAGCCAGGTGGTCGCTCTTTTTCGCCCGCTTTGATTTTCTCCTTCACTTTCGGCCAGCTGAGAAGAACATCAGGGTGGACGCCCTCTCTAGATCCTCGGACACTGTGGGTCTAGAGCCGCCTCTGCAGCACATAATTCCTCCAGAACGTCTCTTCACGGCGGCCCCCGTGGATCTTCAACATCTACCTCATGGGAAGACCTACGTACGCCCTGCCATGCGGCCTCGAAATCCTGAAGTGGGGATATTCCTCACAAACAGCTGGTCATCCTGGAGTCCACAAGTCCCTGCAATTAATCTCTTGTTACTATTGGTGGCCCACCCTCGCTGAAGATGTTAGAGACTTTGTCCTGGCTTGTACCTCCTGTCCCCGTAATAAAGTCCCTTGTCTCAGACCCGCAGGTCTGCTTCAGCCCCTCCTGGTGCCTGAAAGACTTTGGTCCCATGTTGCCCTGGACTTTGTTACTGACCTCACGGCCTCCTCTGGAAACATGGTCATTTGGGTGGTGACTGATAGATTCTCAAAGATGGCTCACTTTGTTCCTCTGCCCGGGTTACCCCCAGCTGGCCCAGCACTTCTTTCACCACATTTTTCGGCTACACGGGCTCCCATTGCATATCGTCTCGGACAGGGGGGTCCAGTTTGTGTCAAAATTCTGGCGGGCTCTGTGTGGTCAGTTGCAGGTTCAGCTAGACTTCTCGTCTGCATACTACCCTCAAATTGATGGGCAGGTAGAGAGGGTCAACCAGGTTTCAGGTACCTACCTACGACATTTTGGATCCGCCCGTCAGGATAACTGGTCTGACCTCCTCCCCTGGGTGGAATTTTCGTATAATTCCCTAGACTCGTAATCCGCTGGAGCCTCTCCCTTTTTTGTTGTGTTTGGGCAACATCCCCGCCCGCCTCTCCCTCTGGCTACTTCGTGTAACGTTCCTGCCGTAGATGCCCAAGTGCGTGACGTCAAGGCACTCTGGCAAGTCACACGACAGGCCCTTCTACGGGCCTCCGCTCGCACCAAAGTCCAGGCCGACAGGTACCGTAGACCTCCACCCCTATTTAAGCCGGGTGATAGAGTTTGGTTGTCCGCTAAATATATTAGTTTTAAGGTGCCCAGTTATAAGTTAGGCCCTAAGTATTTGGGCCCTTTTGTTGTTCTGCGGCAACTGAAACCGGTGTCCTACAAGCTCCGCTTGCCTCCTACTCTGCGAATCCCGAACGCCTTTCATGTTTCTCTTCTCAAACCGGTGGTGCTGAACCGCTTCTCCTGTGGATCTGTTTCGCCTTCTCCTGTGGCCAACTCTGATTACATCTTTGAGGTCAAGGAGGTGCTGATGGAGAAAACAGTGAGGGGGAAGCAGATCTTTCTTATTGACTGGAAGGGGTTCGGGCCAGAGGAGCGTTCGTGGGAACCTGAGGCCAATCTGTCGTCTGACCTCCTCTTCAAATTCCATAAAAAGAGGGGGAAACCCAAAGTGGGGGGTACTGTCATGGAGGCTGGCGCGGGTTCCTTCGCCCCCCCGCGGCCGCCCGCCTGCCCACATGTAAGTCTACTTATCCGTTCACACTCCTGTGATCCCTGCTCCTGCCTGTGCCGGCTGCCGTGCGTACCCGCTGGTCCTATATATCGTACATGCCCCCTGCACTCTCTGCCAGATTGTTGGTGTGCGTTAGTTAGTCTTGAGAGAGTTTGGAGTGCTGTTTGATTACCCGTGTACCAGTCCGTTCCGCTACGTTTCCTGACCTTACCTGTTTGCCGCCTGCCCTGACCGTCTGCCCGTCTCTGACCATGAACCTATGCCACCCGTCCTGACCTCCTGTCTGTCCCTGACTGCGTCTCTGGATTACAATTCTGTCCCACGCAATACCCCGGCCGCCATCACAAGCAAGTCACGTCAGGGCTAGTGCCCTGGTAGCCTCACGCCGCAGCAAGTCCATCCCGCTTTGCGGCGGGCTCTGGTGAATACCAGGGGCTACTTAGACTCCGCTCCCTGGCGTGGCTTAAGTATCATCGCTTGCGGTGGCCCAGCGAATTCACCAACCCATTACAGTTAACAGCAGACGGCAGGCTGGATGGCCCGGAGCATAAGTATCTGTCCTCCCGGATGAAGACTGCATGATTTTGTAATACCGCAGAGTGTGAATTATCTTGTGCTATATACAAATGAGATGTATGCATAGCCCTATGTGGAATATATGTTTGATATTTAATGGACCAATAAATCCAGTTATAACGCAAGAAATTGCTTACAGTCCTATATACATCGGATTTTGAGGTAGTGGTGTGCAACTGACACAGACTTTTGGTGGTCTTTCCCCCACAATCGCTGATAAAAGCACAGAAGCCCGCCGGTCGCTGATTGGCTTCATGTCTGCACATGTCATTGAGGGTGTTGCTTTCTTCCTCCCACAGTTCTCTGCCCCGTGTCACGCCATGTGCTCGCGGCCATTTTAGCAATAAAAAAGGACGCTTCGTTCCCGCAAATCACCCTAAACTTCGTCTTCGTGCAGAACTGAAGTTTTCCTGAAATTTCAAACTAATTCCACTTTGTTAGAATCGATTCGCCCATCTCTAATCCTTTACCATATTGTGTGATTTATAGTGAGTGACCCCATTGAGGAGTCCCTGGAATTGGGACGGAACGCTGCGTCTGGGAATGTACATATTTTGGGGGATGGCACCCTAGTCTGAATTACTTATAACTAGGTGCCCCATATTTACCTAATATTTTTCTGGTTTTTGCCATTGCACAAATTTGGCAATACAGCTATTTTTTCTATTTCATCCTGTTTTTTGATATACAAGTGGATGAAAGGGAGAAATAGGGATTTGCCAGAGGAGAGCAATTGTAGGGTCGCCCTTTTTGGGGCAGGGTCTAAGCTAAGAGACAGAGATAGGTATTTTTAGAGAAAGGTATTTTTTAGAGAAAGAGAGAGGTATATTTAGAATATAGAACAATACCTTCTTTACCTTTTTGTATTGTCCAATTACTGTATGTAGTTCTATATCGGATTTTAGAATTATAAATAATAAAAGTTATTTTTAAGAGGAATTTTTGGGGGATTTCTACATATGATAGTGTAATACCCCTAAATAAGTCAAACAGTTACCGAATAATACACCTATACATGGAGCAAGTATATCATACATATGATTGTAACTAAAGAAAATACTACAGCACCAAGACCCAGTAATATTACTTCTTAAGAACCAAATAATACTGCCAGACCATGGCCAAATGCCATTACTATCAGTTGCTCTGCAGACATATATCATCATCATACAGTGACCATATAGCGGTAGGTACCAGTTGTATGCAGGCTCCACAAACATAAGTGATAACACTGCAGTTACATAATTTGACTCACAGTTGATGTCTCTACTCTGATTAGAGTCCTTCTCTTTTCTTTTATACAGGAAAGCCTGGGGATGCCCCATCCCCACAGCAACCCGCTTTCCTGTGATAGGAAAGCGAGGTACTTGCTTTGGGGGATGGGGAAACACCCATTGTTCCTGTATAGGCCACCATTAGTTAGGGAGGTATATAGACCCCCTCCAATAGGTAGGTATATAGGTCTCCTCATTAGGTAGGTATGTATATAGCTCCTTGGTAGATAGGAATATAAGTTCCATTAGTAGGTAGGTAGGAATATAGGTACCCTTGGTAGATAGCCCTCCTCAGTACATAGAAAGGTATATATGGCCCCCTGTAGGTAGTTTCTATAGTCCCCCACAGTAGAAAGGTAGGTATAGTATGTAAGTAGGTACACAGGGCCCCTGTAGGTAGTTATACAGCCACTTTCAGTAGTTAGGAAGGTGTATAGTGCCCCCAGTAGGTAGGTAAACAGGTCGCTTCGGTAGGTAGGTATATATACTATCCCAGTAGACAGGTAGGTATACAGGTCTCCTACAAGGTTGTAAAATATATAGATGTCCCCCAGCACGTTATGGGGGCCCCCAATAAGCAGATATAGATGTCTCCCAGTAGGTTATAGGGCCCCTCAGTATGTAGGTAGACATAGCTGTGCCCCTGTAGGTAATAGGTCCCTTCAGTATATAGGTAGATAAAGCTTTCCGCTTGTATGTAGGCAATAGGGCCCCATCTAGATATACACTCACCGGCCACTTTATTAGGTACACCTGTCCAACTGCTCGTTAACACTTAATTTCTAATCAGCCAATCACATGGCGGCAACTCAGTGCATTTAGGCATGTAGACATGGTCAAGACAATCTCCTGCAGTTCAAACCGAGCATCAGTATGGGGAAGAAAGGTGATTTGAGTGCCTTTGAACGTGGGATGGTTGTTGGTGCCAGAAGGGCTGGTCTGAGTATTTCAGAAACTGCTGATCTCCTGGGATTTTCACGCACAACCATCTCTAGGGTTTACAGAGAATGGTCCGAAAAAGAAAAAACATCCAGTGAGCGGCAGTCCTGTGGGCGGAAATGCCTTGTTGATGCCAGAGGTCAAAGGAGAATGGGCAGACTGGTTCGAGCTGATAGAAAGGCAACAGTGACTCAAATAGCCACCCGTTACAACCAAGGTAGGCAGAAGAGCATCTCTGAACGCACAGTACGGCGAACTTTGAGGCAGATGGGCTACAGCAGCAGAAAACCACACCGGGTGCCACTCCTTTCAGCTAAGAACAGGAAACTGAGCCTCCAATTTGCCCAAGCTCATCGAAATTGGACAGTAGAAGATTGGAAAAACGTTGCCTGGTCTGATGAGTCTCGATTTCTGCTGCGACATTCGGATGGTAGGGTCAGAATTTGGCATCAACAACATGAAAGCATGGATCCATCCTGCCTTGTATCAACGGTTCAGGCTGGTGGTGGTGGTGTCATGGTGTGGGGAATATTTTCTTGGCAATCTTTGGTCCTTTGGTACCAATTGATCATCGTTGCAACACCTTGTGGAATCTATGCCACGAAGAATTGAGGCAGTTATGAAGGCAAAAGGGGGTCCAACCCGTTACTAGCATGGTGTACCTAATAAAGTGGCCGGTGAGTGTAGATGTTCCTCAGTGGGTAACAGGGCCCCCCAGTATATATGTAGATATAGCTGTCCCCCGGTAGGAAATATTGGTAAGTTTTTCCAGCTATGTTTCTTGTTTATTTGATTGGGAGGAGCGTTTACACCCTTATATAATAGCACTTACTGACTGTTATCATTTGGGACAACATTTGTCACCAATAGTGATGAGCGATTATAATCGACAAAGTTGAAATCGGCACGGTTTTTAGGTTGATCGGAAATTTCCAATCACGCAATATTTTAGGTGAGAAACCGTGCATAATCTTTTACTATCGCGCCATTTTCGGCGCTTCCTGTCATTTTGGCGGCCAGAAAATCAGCTTAGAGCATAGAGCAGGTTGACCCGGGTGTGCGATGTCATGACTGTGATGTGTATGGTTCTCATTCGCTGGAAAAATCCCATGACCTCTTTTTGCATAGAACAGCGTTTTCTGTTCATCATCATTGTGTCAGTGAATCTCAATAAAGCAGGACGTGTGCTAGATCTCTCTCAACACAGCTCAGCTCAGCTCAGAGACACAGAAGCATCTAGTGCTATACAGCCGCGGGGGAGAGGGGGAGGGAAGGGGCGAGCACAGGCAAGCAGGCAGGCAGGCTTTTGAAAGGAGGGTGTATATTGTGCAGACCAGACTCTGCTTTGAACCTGCATTGAAATGGCTTTTTTTTTTACCAGTTTTTGGCCAGCACACCTCACACCTGAGGTGAAATAGTACCTTTTATTTTGTGCAGCCCATTTTTGTTCAAAGACCCACCTTGTACTTATATAAGGATACAGAAATTTGCTAGTAATTGCAGGTGTATTTCATAGGTGCAAAACCCACCTTTTATTATCTGTATACATTTTGAATAGGTGTTTTTCACTTTAGCGCAGCCCATTTTTGTTCAAAGCCCCACCTTGTACTTATATTAGGATACAAAAATTTGCTAGTAATTGCTGGTGTATTTCAAAGGTGCAAAACCCACCTTTTTTATCCGTATAAATTTTGAATAGGTGTTTTTCACTTTGGCACAGCCCATTTTTGTTCAAAGACCCACCTTGTACTTATATTACATAGTTACATAGTTATATAGTTAGTACGGTTGAAAGAAGACACGTGTCCATCAAGTTCAACCAAGGTTGGGGAAAATGTGGGTGATGGGAGAGAGACAAGGACATTAAGCCCAGCCTCACCACTGGTTAATGCCCTGGAAACCCCACTAGGCAAGAACAATCTGCTCCAGCGGAGACTTTATCTCTGACCCCCGAGCCTCCACCAGCCAGATCCAGATTTTTACATAGCTACATACGCATTAATATTCTTTAGTTCCAGATGGTTATCTAAGCCTTTCTTGAAACTCTCTACAGTTCCTGCTGTGACCAGCTCCTCATGCAGGCTATTCCACAGATTCACAGTTCTTACAGTGAAGAACGCTCTTCTCCTCTGGAGATTGAATCCTTTTTTCTCTAGTCGAAGGGAATGTCCCCTTGTCTTTTGAGGGGGCTTCACTTGAAAATAATTTTTCCCCATACTTTTTGTAGGGACCATTTATATATTTATATAAATTAATCATGTCCCTCCGAAGCCGTCTTTTCTCAAGACTACATAATTTCAATTCTACTAACCTCTCCTCATAACTAAGATTCTCCATTCCCCTTATAAGTTTGGTTGCTCATCTTTGTACTCTCTCTAGCTCCATTACATCTCTTCTATGAACTGGGGCCCAGAACTGGACAGCATATTCTAAGTGAGGACGCACCAATGCTTTGTACAGTGGTAGAATTACATCCTTGTCTCGCGAGTCCATGCCTCTTTTAATACACGCCAATATCTTACTTGCCCTAGAGGCAGCTGATTGACTTTGCATGCTGTTCTGTAGTCTATGATCTACAAGAACGCCCAGATCTTTCTCAGTAAGCGATTCTCCAAGTTTTTCTCCCCCTAGGACATATGATGCCTGTAGATTATTTCTCCCCAGATGCAGAACCTTACATTTATCCACATTGAACCCCATTTGCCAAGTGGATGCCCAAGCACTCAGTGTGTCCAGGTCTGCTTTCAATTTATGAGCATCTTCCATAGATTGCACTACCCTGCATAGCTTGGTGTCATCTGCAAAAATCGAAACTGTGCTATCGATCCCTTCCACTATATCGTTAATAAATACATTAAATAAGAGAGGACCTAATACTGAGCCCTGGGGTACACCACTCACAACCGGGGACCACTCAGAGTAGGAGTCATTTATCACCACTCTCTGAGTACGATCCAGCAGCCAGTTTTTAATCCAATTACACACTGTTATCTCTAACCCAATGGATTCAAATTTACCCAACAAACTCTTATGCGGTACAGTGTCAAATGCCTTTGCAAAATCTAAAACCACAATATCCACAGGTGCCCCGCTATCCAGACTTCTACTCACCTCCTCATAAAAGCAGATCAGATTGGTCTGACAGCTTCTGTCCTTAGTAAATCCATGCTGGCAATCACTAATAATATTGTGTTTGTCAACATACTCCTGTATATAGTCCCTTATGAGCCCCTCAAACATTTTTCCCACAACAGATGTTAAACTTATTGGTCTATAATTACCTGGGCAAGACTTGGAACCTTTTTTGAAGATGGGAACTACATTTGCCTTGCGCCAGTCTCCTGGTAATATTCCAGTCAACAGGGAATCTCTAAATATCATGTACAGGGGCACAGAGATAACCGAGCTGAGCTCCTTAAGAACTCTTAGGTGAATGCCATCAGGGCCTGGTGCCTTGTTCACATTCAGTTTATTTAACTTGGCTTTGACTTTTTCTACACTGAGCCAATTAATTATAGCAGATGATGTATTAACAGTACTGCCACCACCTACTTCTGCCCACCCCCATCAATTACTATTTCATTGATAGTATATACTGAGCTGAAGAACCTATTTAGTTCCTCTGCCTTCTCTTGGTCACCAGTGACCAGCTCCCCATCACAGGTTTTTAAGGGTCCTACTTGCTCTGACTTTGGCTTTTTGGCATTTATATGCTTAAAGAATTTATTGGGGTTAGTCTTGCTGTCCTTGGCCACTGGCCTTTAATTTTGAATTTTAGCTGCTTTTATCACTGTTTATTTATATTAGGATACAGAAATTTGCTAGTAATTGCAGGTGTATTTCATAGGTGCAAAACCCACCTTTTATTATCCGTATAAATTTTGAATAGATGTTTTCCACTTTGGGGCAGCCCATTTTTGTTCAAAGACCCATCTTGTACTTATATTACCATACAGAAATTTGCTAGTAATTGCAGGTGTATTTCATAGGTGCAAAACCCACCTTTTATTATCCGTATAAATTTTAAATAGCTGTATTTCACTTTGGCGTGGCCCAGTTTTTTTCAAAGAGCCACCTTGTACTTAAATTTGAATACAGAAATTTTGTGGTAACTGCTGTTGTATTTCATTGGTGCAAAACCCACCTTTTATTATCCGTATAACATTTAAATAGCTGTATTGCACTTTGGTTCGCCCCAGTTTTTTTCAAATAGCCACCTTGTACTTAAATTTGGATACAGAAATTTTGTAGTTACTGTTGGTGTATTTCATTGGTGCAAAAAGCACCGTTTGTTATCCGTATAACTTTTAAATAGCTATATTGCACGTGTGGGGCCCTAGTTTTTTTCAAATAGCCACGTTGTATGACAATTCTGATAGAAACATTTTCTAACAACTGTTCTCGTTTGTCATTGCTGCAAAAAACGCAATTTCTCATTCGTGTAACTTCTGAACACTTGTATGATATTTTGTTGAAAACTATCAATTCCTGGTCCTACGGGGCAGTTGTAAATCCCTGGGACTGAAGGAAGAACACTGTTGATTTTGTCTTACGGTTCTTCCACCAGACCGGATTTCACAGGTATTTGCTAGAAACAATTCAGTGGTTAATCCTAGTTAGCTATAGGAAATTAGAGGGATTTAAGAATAGCTGTGATTTGGCGTCTTTCAATAAGAGACTATCAAAAACTCTTCCATACCATCTTACATTTTTATCTTTCTGAACATGGAGCGAAATGCAGGTGGTAAGCGAGCAAAGAGGGGTGTAGGACATGGAGGTAGAGGTACGAAAGAAGGTGCTCCTTCCAGTGCTGGCGACAACACGCAAGCTAGCGGATCATCGGTTGCAGGACCGTCAGGCGTGTCATCACTGGGTCAGGGGCCTGTGAATCTCAGTAATGAACAGCGTCGCCAATCTGTTCTTCAGTGGTTAATGCAACCTCCATCCAGCAGTCTTACCTCCTCGTCCACCCAGTCACGGCCACAAATGTAGTCATCATCATCGTCAGCATCCGTCCAACATGAAGCGAAGGCAGCCCAAATGTCAACTCGTGTACCCACCACTGTGGATAATGCATTTTCTTTAAACATTCTTTTATTAAAGAATTGAGCAGTTGACAAATAATACAAACTGAAAGATATCATAAAAACAATAGAAGAACGTACTGTCACAAAAGGACAGATAACTGAATAACCGATAATAACAATCGTGGATATTCGGACATAAACAAATACATTTTGTTGAATAATAATAATAAACATGCTGTTATGAGATAGAACAAAATAATTATTGTACTACAGTAGATGCACAGTAACTAGAAGATAACCATAGATTCCAAAGAGATTTTCTCTTATTACAGACATAAGGAGGGTCAATTAACTTTATTTCACAGGCACAATTGAGATTAATTCTTCTGATAACCTCAATTATAGAGGGGGGCTTAGGTTCTTTCCAATTGAATGCAATAGCTGTTCTGGCTGCTATAAGAGTGTGAAAAAGAATTGTGCGGAGGGATGATGGGAAGTCACATAAACCAATATCTAAAACCGCAAGTTCAGGAGTCAAAGTAAAGGAGAGATTAGTAATTTCTGAGAGAAGATTAGAGACTGAATTCCAAAATTTTTGAATGACTGGACACCCCCACCAGACATGTAGCATGGTGCCTTGTTGACCGCACCTCTTCCAACATTGATCTGAGGATCCAGGGAACATCTTAGCTAACCTTGAGGGGGGTAAGTACCACCGTAGGTGGATCTTAATCATGGTTTCTTTATGGTTTATGCACCTCGATAAAGAGGAAGAGATGGTTTGTGCTTTTGTCCATTGATCCTTAGAGAATTGGGAGGATAACTCCTTTTCCCATTTCAACATAGTCGGGAACTTGGAGGTGGGCTCTTTGGCCAATATTGTGTGGTATGTTATAGAAAGGCCTTTTTCGAAGCCTTTTTTTGCAAAGAGAAAGTTGTGGAAATCAGGATGTGTGGGTGAGGTGTCTGGCCATTTTATAGTTTGGATCCAATGTCTTATTTGCAGGAACTGATAAAAAGTTGAGCGAGGCAGAGAATAAGAAGTAGAGATATGTGTAAATGAGAGGAGGTTTTCATCCTGAAACAGTTGGTCAATTGTGAGGATTCCATGCTTCTGCCATGATTTAAATGTAAGGGTATCATTCCAGCATTTTAAGAGATTTAAGGATATATCTCCCTTACGAAGGATGATCCAATTGTTAGGTATGACGTAAGTAGACCAAAGTTTAAGTAAGTCTGTTATTGACCTAAGTGAAGAGGTTGGCAAAGGGGCACCAAGTAATGAAGATTTAAGATGGTACTCTAGGGGATAGGGTGTAAATGAATGAGATTCTATTTGAGACCACATGTTAGAATCAGATTGGCGCCATAAGTGAAAGGCTTGCTCAAGCAAAATAGCCACGTTGTAAGCAAGAAAATTTGGGGCTGCTATTCCTCCATCCTTATTGCTGAGGAACAAGAGGTCTCGTTTGACTCGGGGCTTTTTCCCACACCAAATAAAGGTAGAGAAAAGCTTTTGGAATTTAAGATTCATTGCGGTAGGTATAAGATAGGGAATTGCTCTGCAGATGTATATGTATTTCGGTAGCAATGACATTTTAAACGCATTAATTCTTGCTATCCAAGATATGTTAAGGGTTGCTAACCGTTTGATTTCGACTTCTAAATCAGACAAAAGGGAATTATAATTCAAATCAATTGTACGGGAAGGGGAAGAAGTGACTTTAATACCTAAATAATCGACTTCATCTTCAGCTAGCTTGAAGTCAAAGGTTTTTAAAATGGCATTTTGAGATTTAGGATTATTTATAGGAATAATAGATGACTTTGTGGTGTTTAGTTTGTAATAAGATATCATAGAAAATGTAGAGAGGATATTTAGGATGTTAGGAATTGAGGATTGTGGATTTGAAACAATTAACATAATGTCATCTGCATATAGACTTATTTTATGGTTAGTCTGGTTAACTAGGAGACCAGATATACGTGGGTTACTTCTAATATGTTCAGCCAGGGGCTCGACACACAAAACATAAATTAGCGGGGATAGAGGACATCCTTGACGGGTGCCGTTAGTTAGGTCAAAAGGGGAGGAGAGAAAGCCAGAGTTGAGAACAGATGCTGAAGGTTTTGTATAAAGGGCTGTGATTGCATCAAATATATAACCAGTAAACCCAAATTTGATCAAGACTCGTTTAATGTATTGCCAGTTGACTCTATCGAAAGCTTTTTCAGCGTCAAGTGACAAAAAAGCTACATCTGTGTCCGATGATCCTGCAATTTCTACCAAGTCCAGCAATCGACGTGTTGCATCTCTGGCTTGGCGACCTTGGACAAATCCAGTTTGATCTTTATGTATAAGATTGGGTAAAACAGTATTAAGGCGAGAAGCTAATATTTTTGCATAAATCTTAATGTCTGTATTCAATAATGAGATTGGTCTATAGTTCGCAGTGTTGTCAGTAGGTTTACCTGGTTTCGGGATTGTTGTGATAGTGGCTAATAAGAGCTCCTTTGGGGGATCACGGGAAGTGGCAATATCATTACATAAGTCAACTAAATGGGGAGAAAGAATTTCTGAGAACAAGCGATAATACTCGTTTGTAATGCCATCAGGTCCAGGGGCTTTATTCATTTTACTATGACAAATGGCATGCTCAACCTCTGCTAAGGATATTGGTAAGTTTAGTTTTTCTAAATGAGTGGGGGAAAGAGTCGGTAAAGATATAGAGGTGAGGAAATTATTTATATCACAGTCTAGAGGAGCAGGAATATTCTCAGATGACTGAAGATTATAGAGATTGGCGTAAAAGGATGCAAATTGTTCAGCAATATCTAGTGGATTAATGAGTTTATTACCTGAGGAGGAAGTCAGATGGGGTATTCTAGATTTAGCGTGCTGAACTTTGATTCTTCTGGCCAGTAGTTTTGTGGGTCTGTCTCCTTGTGTGTAAAATTCCCATTTCATTTTAGCGAGATTAAATTCGTATTTTTGTAGATACAAAATACGTAAATCATTCCTTAAGGAAGCTAAATTATTCTGTTTAGTCGGCGATGGATTAGCTTTAAAATCCGCCTCCAGGTTTTTGATATTAAGTAATAGGTTATTGAGAGAAGATTGGTATTTCTTTCTAGATCTACTAGCTAGTTGAATAAGGATACCACGAATAAATGCCTTATGGGCACACCATAGCATTGAGGAGGAAGAAGCAGTGGGAGTATTAAAGTGAAAATAATCTTTAAGTTGTGATTTTAAATAGGTGACATTTTCTGGATTTTTGAGGAGAAAGTTGTTTAGTCTCCAGAGGGGTTTCTGAGGGTTTTGGTACGAAGTCTCAAGGATCATATCTACTGGTGCATGATCAGACCAGGTAATTGATCCGATGTCAGAGGAGAGAAGTTGTGTTAGTAAAATTTTATCAATTATGAAAAAGTCTATACGGGAATGGACCTGTTTAGGAGAGGAAAAAAAGGTGTAGTCTCTTTCTGTGGTATGCAAATAACGCCAGATATCGTGAAGCTCTTCCTCTAGTAAGAAAGAGTAAAGATCAGGTGTAGATTTTCCTCTCGATCTAGAGCGGTCTATGTCATTTTTTACCACTAAGTTGAAATCACCACATACAATAAGTCCGCCTTTTCTAACGTTCTTAGCTGTGGAGATGACTTTTCGGATAAAAGGAATTTGTTTTTCATTAGGCGAGTATAGTGTAACAAGAGTGTAAGGTTTGGAATTAATTTCACAAATCAATATAATGTATCGACCTTCTGGATCTATAATCTTTTGGTGTAAATTAAATGAGATTGAATTTCTGACTAAAATTGCGACGCCCGCTTTCTTTTTAGAGGCGTGTGAGTGGAAGATGAAGGGGAATTTAGCATTTTTCAATCTATGTGCATCATGGGATAATAAATGTGTCTCCTGTAAACAAATAATATCAGCTTTGGATTTAGTTACATCTCTCCACAGCAAAGAGCGCTTAAGCGGGGAGTTTAAACCTTTCACATTGTAGGTCCAAAACTTTAACGACATAAAATGAGATATATAAAAAGTATGGAGGACCGCAATACATTATCAAGGAAATGCTGAAAACGCTCAAGAGATGCCACAAAATTTGGGAAGCAGTGAGAACAAAATCCACGATAACTATAGAAAGTTTCAGAAAAAACTTGAGAAATATAAAAACATAACATTACAAGAGAAATTTATTCCTTCAGGAGGAACACAAAGGAGCAAGTCCTGCCTTGGAACCTGTAAAACAAGAAAACGCTGAAAAGCAACAAAACGGAGCATCCTCTGCCAGTCATATTCGAGTTAGGAATTAAGACGTAAAGGATACTGAAGAGGGTCAGTCTGCAGGTTTTGAACGAAGTCTGGATGTTTTATCGGACCACAGAGGTGTGATCATCTCTGGACGTGATGGTTTTTTTGGGGCTGGGCTGGAGTCACATGGAGCAAGCAGGTTCCAGCTTCTTAGAATAGTACCAACTTCTTCCGGCGAGTTGCAGGTATATTGAGTGCCTTCTCTAGAGATTATAAGCTTGACCGGAAATCCCCATCTATAAACAATCTCCTTGTCACGAAGAATCTTTGTGAAGGGTTGGAACTGTTTCCGCCTCATCATCGTAGCTGCAGACAGGTCAGGGAAAATTGATATAGCTTGAAAGCGCTCTGGTAGGGACTCCACTTTGCGGAGCGCACGAAGGAAGTCTTCCTTTATATTATAAAAGTGGATGCGTGCTATTGTGTCCCTTGGGACTTGATGAGGTAAATTCCTCGGCTTGGGGATTCTGTGGATCCTGTCAATTATGAGATCTTGTTTAGTGCTGTGGGGAAGGGTGAATTCCATGAGGTCTGTTAGGTAAGCATTTAATTCATCAGGCATAACAGTTTCAGGAATACCTCGAATTCTCACGTTATTACGCCTTGATCTGTCTTCAAGGTCCAAGACTTTGTTGGAGAGACGTTTTACCTCCTCCTCTAGAGCACTATTAGCATCTATTAAGCTGTTATGGGAGTTTGCAAATTCTGCCATTTTAGATTCAATATGGTCTGTTCTTGTTGCTAGAGAGTGAAAATCCTGTTTAAGTTCAGACATCATTTGCTTCAAGTCAGAGTGGAGTGTGGTGCGGAAGGAAGAGAAGAGCTGCTGCAACGTATTAGTTGTTAGGGGTTGCGCTTCAAGAGGGTCTTGCTGTTCGATATCTACAGATTCCGCCCTGGAGGAACAGGAGCGCGAGGGTGATGGATATTGTAGACCTCTTTTAGTAGTGGTGCTTCTTCGGGCAGATGAAGAAGTAAAAAATTCAGGAAGTTTGGCGGGTTTGTTTCTCGGGTTTTTCTTATTTGTGCCTCCCATAATGATTCCTTTCTTCGTAATAGCGATCTGTGAAAATGTTTCGCCAAATAGGTTGTGATATCGGTAGAATGGTATATAAATGAAGTGCCGTCAACCCTTGTTGGATTGTTAGGTGGTTAAATAAGATTAAAGGTACAACTCAGAGGGTGAACAGATTTCAGCTTATTCCGTGGCTACGGAGGAAGTTTACAGTTGCTTTAAAGAGAGTCTCTAAATGTGTTGCAGTGGTGGGTTTGCACTGAGGAATAGAGTTTGCACTGGGATAGAAGGAGGTAGCTTTTGTTGTGAGTCAGTTAATGTCACTGAGACAGTAATGAGGTAGCACGGTATAGATAAGGTATGTCCAAACACAGTTCAAAGTATAGTGACAGGTTTTGAAGTAAAAGAAGCAAATATCCCTCTGAGGAGTGCAGAATACTCCCTTTGTCCAACTGAAAGCAGACAACTTCAGTAACACAGGAAACCAGCTGACAGGATTCTTAAAATGTCTAATAAGCAGACAGTGTCTGAATTCAACCTCAGTTGATGGAGACTTATTAAGAGGGTTGATAACTTCAGGCAGGTGGATAATAATATGCTAGAGAGTCATAGAGTTATAGGTAACCACTGTGGTTTGTTGCAATACTAGTAACAGTAATAGGGTATAGCTGTGAGAGCTGGCACTTTTGTATATAGACACAGTCTCCAGGAGCCTGACAAGACTGTCAGGTCTGTTTAGCACTGGGGCCTCTCTGCACTGCAGTTATGACTGTTGTGAGGTGCACTCTGATGTTTTCAGGGGCCTGGTATGTCAGCAGCAGTGGGGATAGATGAGCTGGTAATCAGATCTTGTATGCACCAAACTTATGTACCAGCCTGTGCTTGATCCCCTTGCAGATCAGATAAATCTCAGTTATTGCAGGCAGCAGAGTAAGAGGGTGAGATGTGCCACATAGGGCTTAACAAAGACACTGACTGTCAGTAATGGTGTGGACCCTGGATAGGGGCAGACTCACCAAAGCCGTTGAGAAGGTATGTGCCACTGCAAATGTCCCAAAGCAGAGTCCCTTATATCTGCTGTTGCTCTTGCTGCCTCATGACATGTTCAGTTGCAGGCAGAGGAGGAAGCTTGAGTAAGCTGCAGCAGGCCTCTGATGAAAACTCTGGTAATCTCTGGAGGATTTTGATTGTAGATGGCTCTTTTTGCTCAGTTCTTCTTCCCTGAATCAGAGAGGGCAGACTGGTGTCCAAAAAGACTGGATATGTGGGCTTATTTGAGCAGATTTGGACTGGCTTCAGAGGAGCTCACAGGAGATGTGTCTAGCTACAGTGCCATCCAGGCCACGCCCCCACGGATAATGCATTTTCTGAAGACCTCTTTGATGACAAAATGCGGTTGGGGTCAGAAGGCATGTTAAAAGATCAAGAGGCCAAAGAGGATTTTTTTTGTCTAATCTGACGCCCAATTGCTGATGCCATCAGAGGAGGAGAAGGAAGCCGGTCAATCAGCAAAAATCTCGGGCGGTCAGCAACGCTTTGCAGTGCCTCATGCTTGTAGCCCGCAGCTCCAGGATGCAGAGTGTCAGGACGAGGAAGTCACCTGTGTTGATGATGATGATGACGACATTGCAGATCCAACGTGGTCTTTTCAGCAGAATTTGCTTGCGAGCACTTCATCACTGGACGAGGCGGAAGACGATGGGGTAGTGTCAGTACGGCTCCCGCCTCAAAAAGGGAGACGGCGGTCGCACAAGTCTGCTGAGATATTATTCCGTCAGCCACGATCAGCGGAAACACCACTCCTCGCTTATTGCCGTCGAAAAGGCCCAGGACCTCTCAAGCCTGGGCCTTTTTCGAGCAAGCCTCTGATTCACCCAGCGATGTCATATGCTGCCTTTGTCGTAAACGCATCAGTAGAGGCAAGAATCTTAGGTGTTTAACCACCACCAACATGTCTAGTCACATGCAGCGAATGCATGAGTTGAAATGGAGGGAACACTTGGCCAAAAAAGGCCACACCGGTGCCGGGCTTCCAACCACTGTCACACCCTCTGTCTCCGCCTCCTCCTCCTCCGCCACCACCAAGCATTCCTCAGCTGCCCATGTCTCTCAGAGTCATGATCAAGGATCAGCCTCCGCTTCAGCCTCCACCATCGCCCGAGTACCACCAGCACCACCAGAGACCCATCCTACCCCTTCTCCTTCCACCAGTTTGACGACCTGCACGCCGTACAGCGGCCAGTCTAGCAGCCAGCCTTCTGTCTACCAGGTTTGGGAGCAGAAGAAACACTTTAACCCAAACCATCCCAAAGTCAAAAGCCTGAATGTCGACATTGCCAGGCTTTTGGCCTTGGAAATATTGCCTTTCCATCTGGAGGACACAGATGGGTTCCGCCACGTCATGGCCCTTGCCTGTCCCCAATACCAGATGTCGAGCAGGCATTTCTTTTCCAGAAAAGCCGTCCCTGCCCTGGCCAGCCACGTGTCATCTAAAATTTCAAGCGTGTTGTCTGCATCTGTGTCCGGCAAAGTCCATCTGACCACCGACACATGGACTAGTAAGCACGGCCAAGGCCGCTATATCTCTGTGACAGCTCACTGGGTGAGCTGGGTGGATGTCTCTATTGGTAACGGGGGCTCTCTGGCTCTGTGCATGCTCTTCAAAACCGCAGGGATGGTGCAGGTTTGTTTCCCCCATGGCCCTCTGTTGGCATCAGAGATGGGCGAATTGATTCTAACGAAGTGGAATTCGTTTAGAATTTCAGGAAAACTTTGGTTCTAAATGAAGTCGAAGTTTGGGGGACTTAGGGTGAACGAAGTGTGCTTTTGATTAATAAAATGGCTGCGAGCACATGGCGTTACATGGGGCAAAGCACTTTGGGAGGAAGAAGGGCATAGCCTGCATGACATGTGCAGAGATGAAGCCAATCAGAGACCGACGGGATTCTGTGACGTCACCGCACTATATAAGTCCGGGCGCGACGCTCGGCGCTCATACCACTCTCACTGTACTGATTAGGGAAGGTGCTGCCACGGCTGCTTGTAATAGGTCGTACTGAAGAACTGATTTTTATACAGCGATTTTTGTGGGGTGTCTCAGCTTGTCTCAGAGACTGCTTCTCTTAACGTTCTATTTCTGATTTTGTGGGGTATTGGATCTGAAGTCCAGTGTGCGTCCAATGCAGCTGCATATACATTTTAACGCTATCTGCTCACAGCACATTGATTATCCAAGGGGAATCTAAGCCTGTTCCTGTTGTATTCATTTAAAGAAACAGCGTTTTTACAATACAAATACCACTTCATTTTTGGCTGCTCAATTCTTTTGCGCAATTTACATCCAGGGGTTAATTAAGCGTTGTTTTTCTGCTGTGGTGACTAAAATAAACGGTCTTTCACCGCAAAAAAATACATTTTTCCTGTAGCCTAATTCACAAGCGAAGGTTAATTAAAATTTTTTCTCTTGTTGTGTAGCGTAGAAAACACGCCATTGTAACACGCTACAAAGCTCGTAGTTTGTGGTTGCTCAATTGTTTGGCGCAATTTACATCCAGGGGTTAATTAAGCGTTGTTTTTCTGCTGTGGTGACTAAAATAAACCGTTTTTCACCGCCAAAAAATACATTTTTCCTGACCCCTAATTCACAACAAAGGTTAAACAATTTTTTTTCTTTGTTTTTGTAGGTAAAAAACACGCCTTTGTAACACGCTACAAACTCGTATTTTTTGGGTTTGCTCAATTCTTTTCCCAAATTTTAATCCAGGGGGGTTAAATTAAGCGTTGTTTGCACTGTACTCATAAAAGAAACTTTATTTTCCCCCCAAAAAATTCGTACATAATCAATCCTAAGATAAATTAACCTGTTTGTTTTTTTATTCATAAAATACACAGATTTTTTTAAAAGGGCACTACAAGTCAATTTTTCCGCCCATTTGTGGAGGCAATTTATACCCAAGGGTTCCCCAAAGCTTTTTAGGGGTTCTTTTTGGAGTCGATGCCCCTGCTCCTCGCTCCCATGGTGCCAGCATCGTTCGGGCGAGGCATTGCAAAAGACAACAGTATCTCCAACCATCCTAAGGTGCAGCAGCTGACCGTGCTCCTGTCCAAGTGTTGGTACTGCAGTCCCCCCTTTCAAAATGGTGGACTCTGAAAAATAAAAGGCTTGTGCAGCCCAGATAGAGATTCCAAGCCGTATTTTTTTTTTCCAAAAAAGGGGTCCCCAATTCATAAATATGTAAACGTTTTCTTTAGCTTTCGGGTTTTTTCCAAGGTGCCGGCAGCGCGGACGTATGGACGTAAACTAGGTCGGCCCGTTTTTCCTTTTTGCCCACGGGGGGAATTGCTTTCCTGCCCAGCACACCCAAAAACTTGGACAGGGGACGCCTTTCTCCCTCCACGTTGTCAACCCCGGGCTCCTGCGCCAAAGTCCCCCCCCTCCCTCCTCCTTCACCCCCACCCCATCTCAGCCTCCACAATACTGCTCCATCATACCACATTGTAGGGCAAAAAGCGGTGTCACGCATTCTACACCTGGCTTGCCCCGAACAAGTCCAAGGGGAGGAACTGCTCCGCGCATTTCAGCAAAAAATCGATTTTTTGGCTTTCCTTTCCCCCGGGGGCCAACTGCAAAGGGGGAAACCTGGTGAGGACTGGAAGTAACTGGTGTCCCCTGCCCGAGGAGGGGTGGTCCATCGCCCGCCCTGTTCAGTTTCAATCTGGTGTGAAAATGTTCCTGAAGTCTTTCCACCGATCTTCAAAGATTCTGAAAAAACCAGGAAACTGTGCATGCACTTTTATCCATTCCACAAAGCCCCGGAACACCCCCCTCGGTTGCAGGGCCAGACGCCCCCCCAACACACTCTGATATGCAATGTTTTTACCCGTAGGAATTCCGCCCCACATGTTTACCGACTTGAAAAGAGAAAAAGGGCCCTTAATGAATTTTTGATGACCAGGCGGACAGGAGTACTCCCTGTGAAAATTTGAGTCACCAGTGGGCTCATGCGTGACACCTGCCATTTGTTGACCATTTGAGGGGGCCACGTTATTTGTCATCGCCCGGACTACGGATGAATAACGCTTTCCCGCTTCATGTCCTGGGAAAAATCTGAAAAATCTGTCGGGCAGGGACTGGACTGGCGACACTCTCAGGCCACATTTCCGGGGGGGGCTGAAAAGGGGAGGGGGGGGGACATTGGACAGAACATTGTCGGGGTGAAATGAGTGGATTTTCTACTCAGGTGACAAGAGAGGAGGAGCAGGAGCAGCTGGAGGAGGTAGATGGAGATGAGGAAGATGAGGCAGATGACCCGCAAAGCACCGTGGCAGTATTACAGTGGAGAGGAGGCAGGGAGCCCCTCGGAGTCACTTGTGCAGATGGCCCGCAGCATGCTGATTTGCCTGGCTAGTGACAGCCGAAATAGTCACATCCGGCGAGGGATTGACTTCTGGCTCTCCCCCTATTGGACCCTCGCTACTGGTCCAAAATGGGAGCCTTTTTCCCAGCTATTGATCGGGAGGACAAACTCAAATACTCTAAGGAAATCCTCCGTAGTCATTTGGGGCCGCTGCCTATGTGTGGCATCGTCCCTCCTCTGACAGGTTCTGACCGGGGGGTTCTTCAGCGCTCAACGTACTTCTGCCCGGCTGCTGGGGGAAGGTGGGGGGGTTGGGCGTACAGCTCCATCAGCAGCAACCTAAGTCTGGAGTCACTGATGAGCAGCTTCCTTCACCATCCTAGTGAGGAGGGCAGTCGCCAGCAGCAGCAGCAGCAAGACCTGGAGCAGACCCTGAACCAACAGGTGGTGGCCTACTTGGGGCAGCACTCTGCCACCCCAGTTAGAAGATCCGCTGGACTATGAGCAGCCAAACTGGATGTGTGGCCGCAACTTGCCCCAGTTTGCAGTGGAGAAGCTGTCCTGCCCGGCCAAATAGTGTGGCATCAGACGGGTGTTCAGTGCGGCGGGGCCACGTTCCCCCAAGGGAACCCGCTTGTCCACGGGGGAAATGTGGAACGACTGACCTTTGTCAAGAAATCAGGCGTGGATTTGGCCAGGATTTTCCACACACCAATGCCTTAGGCGTCAGACTACATCAGCCATGATGCCTCACCCAAACTGTGAGAAATGAGTTTGGGTTCAAACTACCTGCCTCAGCCACTATTTTGATGCTGCCACCCGCCTGATGCCACACATCTGTTGACAGTTTCTCCATCTGCCACCAACCATCTTTAAACCCGGGACTGGTATTTTCCACCCACCTCCACACTCTGACATTGTGCCACTGTCTGACCTCATGCTGCTGTTGGGGGCTGCTGCCATGACCTCCACACTGTGTCATTGTGTGCCACTCTCTGACCTCATGCTTTCTCCTGCCGCCGTCACCTCCCCTCTCTGTCATTGTGCCACTCTGTGGCCTACTCCTGTTTTGCCCCCTCCAAAACAGTCATTGTGCCACTGTCTGACCTCATGCTGCTGCTGTGGCTGCTGCCGTGACCTAGACACTGTGTCATTGTGCCACTCTGTGGCCTATTCTGTTTCTGCCACCTCCAGAATGTCATTGTGCCACTGTCTGACCTCAAAGCTGCTGCCGCCGTCACCCTCACTCTCTGTTATTGTGCCACTCTGTGGCCTACTCCTGTTTTTGCCACCTCCAGAATGTCATTGTGCCACTGTCTGACCTCATGCTGCTGCGGGTGTTGATGCCGTCAACTCCACACTGTGTTCATTGTGCCACTCTGTGGCCTAAATTCCTGTTTTTGCCACCTCCAGAATTTTCATTGTGCCACTGTCTGACCTCTTGCTGCTGTGGCTGCCGCCGTCACCTCAACAACTCTGTCACTAATGTTGCCACCTGGCTCTCACTTGTTTTTTTTTCCGCTTTC
>JAODAL010020924.1:0-68285 GCA_025379985.1 Phyllomedusa bahiana | reverse complement strand
AAAGATTGGGGAAACAAGGCTCCATCTCTCACAATGTTTGGAGCTCCATTTTCCCCAACATGAACCCGCAAAAAGGCCTAAAAATGAATAACAGATACTCGGTGGCACCCTCCTGGATCCCCAGTACAAAACAAAACTCAGCACTTTCCTTCTACCCACCCAAATAGATAGTAAAATGCAGGAAATGGAGACCTTGCCGATTGATCAACTGGAGACATCTGTTGCGTCTGCTTCACGTTCCCCAAATGTCACGGTGGAACAACGTCAGCGACGTGACAGCAGTAGAGTGCCAAGTAGCCGTAGCGGCAGCAGCAGGCAAGGTGGCAGAAGCCTAATGGGTGACATCTGGCAATCTTTATTTACCACCTCACCAACACATGCAATGCAGGGCAGATATACAACACACAGACCAGTTTAAGATCATGGTGCACGACTATCTACGTCTCAACACCGATGTTTTTGGATGTGTTCCGGACCCAATTGACTTCTGGGTATCCAAAATGGATGAATGGCCCGAGTTCACTTGCCACCCCATAGAGGTGTTGTCCTGCCCAGCAGCCAGCGTCATATCCGAGCGGACCTTCAGCACAGCTGGAGGAGTCATTACCAGCAAACGCATCCGGCTTTCCACAGATCGTGTGGATCGTTTGACTTTCATCAAGATGAATCAGGCATGGATCTCTGATCATGTGGCCCCAATTGCCAAGGTCACCGATTAGTTGCCGGTCTACTTCACATTCCTCTTCAAACAGAAATGGTCCTCTTGAAAACTTTTTTTAAAATGATCATTTCTTACTGCTATTTTTATTCTCAGTTCCCAACAGTTCATTTTGCTGGTTTTGCTGTGAGGAGACTGTAAAAGACAGCAAGGTTTTATGACAAAATCGTACTCCATTTACTCACTTCATCTTTAGAATTTTTCGCATAGTCAATGGTTTTGGGGTCATGGTTCTGTGAGATACAGCTAGAATCATGGTCCTTTGGAACAGAAATGTGGCTTCTAAGTGTCATTTCTCCCTCAATTTTTAAAAATGGCTGAGAAGTCATTTTTTTATAATTTTTTGGGGTCATGTTGCTTTGAAATGCAGCAATGCTACAGGTCCTATTCTAAAAAAAGTGGTTTGTAACAGACATTTGTTCTTCACAATTGTCAAGAGTGGCTCAAGGGTGATGATGCAGTCAGAAACAGGAATAGGTAGGACACGGTTAATAGACACCTATTGCAAAATGACTTGTTTTTGCAAGATCTTTAACATAGCTAGCAATTCCTGTAGAGAGGCAACCCATTTAATAAAAAAAAAAAAAAAAAAAAAAAAAAGAGAAACAAAGACGTGGTGGGATTCCATCCTATTTTAAAAATGTGTTTTCTAGAATTAAACTACTAAAAAACTTGCATGTACAAAATAGCTGATACAAATATTCCTCTGAATTATACAAGGGAGGTGCAGGAAGACTTGAACAGATGTAGGTTACCCAGGACAGGTCTAGTCAATGTCCAGTTCAACAAAAATGGTGGTTCAAAGACTCCTTTTTCTTGCACTTTTTAATCTGGGGGTCAGACAGGTTTAATGGTCACGCATGCGTTCCAGGGACAGGGATAGTCAATGTCCAGACTTCAAAGTAAAATGATGGGTTTCAAAAAACTGCCTTCTGGCACTTTTTAATTTGTGGGTCATGCAGGTTTAAGGGTCATGCTGTGGTGCAAGACAGGGATAGTGAATGGTGTGATTTTTTTTCTCTGGCTTTTATAACCCAAGTGTGTTGCCTAAGATGTAGCAGGTATCCATTTGACTGTTGTGGATGTTAATTCCAGCTTCTCCAGCCCTGTTTGGGTGCAAGAATGAAGGTGTTGTTCCTCTCCCATAGACTTTAATGGTCATCGGCGATAATCTATTATCGACTATCGGAAATAGTCTTAATAATTGCCGATATCGACTAATCGACCCGATGACTATAGTCAAGGTAATCGCTTTATCTTTCACTAATCTTTAACTCCCATAGATATATTCAGACAGCTTCACACTTATACATATATATCCACATACACATCCAGACCATCTAATACAATCTGTTTCATATAGACACATTCAGACTCTTCTATACTGTTCCTGCTGGACGGCGTGATCTTCTCCCTCTAGTACAAACATACCATTGCTTTCTCTTGACACCACCCATGCCCCGACTCAGGCGTGCGCTCTTAAACCCTGCTCTTATTACTGAGCCTGTCATTTGGCATCTACACGCTGCACTGTGCACATCTCCGGGCTACGGCAGGGGTGTAGCTACAGGGGGTGCAGCGGTAGCAGTCGCTACCGGGCCCTGCAGCCTGAGGGGGCCCAAAAGCTCTAATGCCACATAAGAAAACACCAGTTTTGCAGATGGTGCATGGGATTTGGGGGGCCCCCATTTCACTTTTTGCACCAGGGCCCAAGAGCTTGAAGTTTTGCCTCTGGGCTACGGCCCTATTCTCTGACACATCATTGTTCTCATCAGGGTATACTAGGGATTCATAGGCGTTTACCTGTACTCTGTGCCGATTCCAGTATTTTATTGGATCATTCTGGAATACATCCAATATAGATTTACGGGTCTACTATATTTTTTTATTGCTTTGTCCACCCCTTATAGTCCATGCCTTCAGACTTTATCTCCATCCATGTTACTTATAGTCTCCTTATTTATTTACATTTTTGTCATGTCCCAGTATCTGCCTTTGTTATGCACATTTTGCTCATTGTTTACATATACTACACCTTTGTTTAGATCCATTTGATTTCTATATGGAATTAGTTACACTCATTTCTTATAAGTCCCTGGTGAACTTCTGCTCAATTCACACATGTTTTCTCATGTTATGTCCTCCGTGCTATATCTGCAGATTGTTTATACAACTGTATTTTGATTTTATTTTCGGTTATGTTTCTTTGCTTGTATGATACATTGTATTTGTTAGATTTATGTATATATACTCATATTTTTCAGTGACAATTATTTGAAAAAGGTCCCAGTTTGACCGAAACGTCACAACATATGATTTCATTGTCACTTTATATATTGCTTTAAAGACAGTGAAGAAATTTAAAATAAATTTGTACATTTTTGCATAATCTACTTGTGGAGTGCTTTCTGTGCTAACTGAAGGGATTGGGTCCCAATTCAAGCAACAGATAAAGCACCCATTCATTACTCATCTGGAGTGCTGCCCAAGTTTATTATTCAACACCTTCAACTCTCTCCTCCGTCCTCCAGCACCTCTTCCACCATCCCTCTCAGCAGATAACTTTGCCACCCACTTTCTAAACAAGATCAACCTCAGAAAGCTTCACCCCACTGTCCCCATCACCCACATCCATGCATGCACAGTCCCCACCGCCAGCCCCTCTTACAGTTCCCACAGTCACCACTTTGCACTCCCCGCCCACCCCTAAATTGCTTCTCCACTGTCAGTCATGACATGCTCTCTTCTCTCCAAATCCAACCTCACTACCTGTAACATTGACCCACTGCCATCTCACAATTCCAGACCTCAGGCCTGTTATAATCCCAGCTCTCCCATCTTTTCAACCCATCACTAACCTCTGGCATCTTCCCTTCCTCCTTTAAGCATGCTACCATCACACCCATCCTAAAGAAACCATCTCTTGACCCCTTCCCTGTCCAACTATCACCCCATTCCTCAAACACCACATCTATCTTCAACTCTCCTCCAACTCTCTTCTTGACCCACTGCAATCTGGTTTCCAATCCAATCACTCTACAGAAACCGCCCTAACCAAGGTCACCAATGACCTAGTAACTGCTAAAGCCTCATGTCTCTACTCTATCCTTTTCCTCTGCCTTAGACACTGTTGACCATTCCCGCCTGCTAAAAATCCTCTCATCCATCAGCATCACAGACTTGGCCCTTTCCTGGATCTCCTCATACCTCACCGATTGGACATTGTGTTTCTCACACCACCTCCTCCTCCTCCCCTCGACCTCTCCCTGTTAGTGTCTTCCAGGGGGTCAGTCCTGGGTCCCTTATTCTCCTCTATTTAAGCTATTGGCCTGGGTCAGCTCATAGCATCACATGGCTTTCAATACCACCTGTATACTGATTACACCCAATTCTACATCTCCGACCCAGACATTAACTCTACTGTCGAAGATCCCAGATTATCTATCATCCATATCCTCCTGTCTCCTAAAACTTAATGTAGAGAAAACAGAATTCCTCATCTTTCCACCTTCCCACTCCATCCCTCCACCTGATCTATCATAGTTAATGGCTCTACACTCTCACCGGTCCTGCAAGTCTGCTGCCTTGGGATAACCCTCGACTCCGCTTTGTCCTTCAAACCACACATTCAAACCCTTACCTCTGCCTGCCGCCTCCACCCGACCAATATTTCACAAATCCACTCTTTCCTTAACCCTGACACTACAGAAATGCTGGTCCATTTCCTTATTTTCCACCTAGACTACTGTAACATCCTTCTCTGTGGCCTCCCATGTAGCACTTTTGCTCCCCTTCAATCCATCCTCATCTCTGCTACCCGTCTTATTCACCTCTCTCCTCGCTACTCTTCTGCCTCTCCCCTCTGCCAATCCCTTCACTGGCTCCCCATTGCCCAGCGCATTAATTTCATGTTACTAACCCAGACCTACAAGGCTCTCCATAACCTCTCCCCTCCATACATCTCTGCCTTAATCTCCAGTTATCTCCCCTCACGCAATCTCTGCTCCTCACAGGACCTTCTCTGCGCTTCTCTTATCAGCTCCTCACACAACAGTCTCTAAGATCTCTCTTGTGCTTCCCCCACACTCTCACGCCCCCAACATATCCGACTCTCCCCCACTTTCTCTTCCGGATAGCCTACAACCTAGAATAACCCCGCTGTCACTACATCTTCCACAAACATGTCTGCCCCTCACCTTCTGTCCCTGTCCCCCCTTCCTTGTAGATTGTAAGCCTTCATGGGCAGGGTTCTTTCCCTCTATACCTGTTAGTCCTAGATTGTCACTATTGTACTTGTTTAACTTGTTATCTATGTAACCCCCTGAATGTACAGTGCCCTGGAATCAATGGCACTATAAAATAAAATCCACCTCCCATGGAGGGGTATTCCCATAGGCCAGTATTTTTGCATGAGACCAAAATTGCTCATCCAAGCAGTTTCAAGAAGGCAGATGACCTGAGGAGGAGATTAAGGGAAAGAGGATATGCAAGATACATACTTACAGAAGCCTACCATGCAGCCTTGGATTTGGACTGTAGTCACCTCTTGGAGATGAAAGAATTCTAATGAAATCAGAATAGTTGGAACATAATGTGGAAACAGAAGTAGTTAAAAATATTTGAGACATTGGCCGATTTTTTTTTTCCCCACCCGACATGATCCGGTTATTGCAAACCTGATTGATCCATATCCACCTGAGACATAGGAAAGGAAAGAATTTAAGGGACCACCTGGTCCACAGCCATCATATCCCACCACAAACTGCATCATGTACATTTCCTGAATGTCATTGCAAAGCACGCAGAGTTCAGATAAGTAAGGGCTTTCTAGATTCAAAAACCAACAAGTAAATTGCTATCCTTTGCAAAGTGCAAGAGAACAGGTGTGATTTATCAGTGCACGTGTCCTATTCTACAAAGGAAAACAATGCAAGAATGGAGACATTTTGTAACGTATTTGAGATATCGAACATAGATGGACACGCTGGTGGCCCGCCACATGTGCAAATTCCATGGGTGATACCTCCTAACTATTTCTCAGTTTCCGAAGTTGTCAAACCAGATAGCTGAAGAGGAAACAAATTCAAGAGAAACCATCTGGATTTGTAGATTAAAAGCTACAGGGTCTTAATGAAACTATTTACCCAATTTATAGTATCTGGGAATATGAAAGGCACAATTGAGTTTTTAGCAATAGTTGGCCATGTTGGGACCCCTCTGAGCCTAATTCAACTATATGCAGTAATGGTAATTATTTATATGTTGCATCCGAGTGTTAAGGTCATATATAATACTGTGGGGATAGATGTGAACAGGTTCTGTCCAAGTGTACCACAGCTACTGCTAACATCTTCCTGGTATATTAGTAGGACAAATATAGAATAATCTGTCCATATCAATTAGTGAACACTGCATGCACTTATATATGTTCCCAGCTAGTACTGGTATAAATTGGAGAATACATAACTGCAGCTATAGAAAGTCTCAGTGTATGGTTATTGGCTACCATGAAGGGGGCGCTTCCACAAAGACATTAGAAATAATTTTTTGTAATAAGCTTTTAGAAAGTCCAACGCATATGCCATAGTCAAAGTACAGGCACACAAAGAAATGCATGATTTGACTATTGGGAACAATACTGCAGATTTATTAGCCAAGGAAGCAGTGCAAATTGACAAGGTAGTAGCACCAGTCAGGAAGACAGATGCGCCTTTGCCTTTTACAGAAGAGCAGGCAAAGGATTTGTCCCTTGCCGCTTTGAATGGATTCAAAACCCCCTTTTGTTTGTGTAAGATTTTATTTCACATGAAGGCATCTTCTGTCATCAATTCGAATAGTATATATTGGGTTGAGGACTCAGAACCTCGAATACTTAGGAAATACCTGGGTTGATATGAAAACATTTGTATTACTGTCTAGCAATACTTATGCTATTCTTTACTTCACAGTTCTATTATTTTCCACAATACCTGCCGATTGTGGGTGATCAGTTACATGAAACTGTTTGCACAATTTTACCTGTGAAACTTCCTCTGTTAGAAGGAATCAGTTGTTGGATCCCCCTAGTACAAAAAAAAGAATTTACATGATTCACTAATGTTCTAGCTGTAGAGAGGGAATTTTCTATTTTATGGATTCAGTTAATGAAATTATTTATGAGTGCATGAGAATCGTGAGATATTTGGTTCTGATTTCCACTACTGATAAAGAATGAAGATATATGGATTCAAGTCTTCAATATTGTTAAAGTGGTTTTAAACTGGTATACTTGTTTCTAAAACTCAGAAATTTTATCTGTTTGACATAGTGAGTAACCATGGTCCCTACTCAGACTTTCAAAGACATTGTGTATTTTAAAATTAGAAATTATGATTACTAGTTAATTGCAAAATATTAAGCAAAAGTTTCCTCATAGCTGTAACAAATCTCATAATAGGGCAGATCGGTTTTTGCCGAAGTTTCTATTTCTTATAAGCCCATGTATAGTTATGAAGCATGGGGAGGTTGCTTTTGAAAACATCAAATGGCAACCTGTGTCCTGTAGTACCTAAACATTTACAAATGGAATTCACTTGACAACTGCAAGTTCAGGTCATTTGGGTCAGCAGAAATTTCTGAAAGTTCTCAAAGTAGTTTTATTGGGACGAGATGAAAGACCGTGCAAAATGTTGTTCAGTCAGGTCTTATTTGTGCTCACATTAACCGGACATAAAAAGGGGGAAGAAACCTCTACTCCTAAGGATTATACCTATAGACAGTCCATGGTCTACATTGCAGATGACCCGATGGGAAGGAACCAATGTAGTCTAACATGGTTTGAGGTATACGATAGTAGTAGATGTATTTTCAAAATGGGTAAAAGTTTTACATGTCCGGAAAGAGGATTCCTTCTCTACAACTAGAGCGTTAGTGAATCATGTTTTTGGACTAGGGGCAGCCAATGAATGATTACTTCTGACAGAGGAAGTTGTTTCACAGGTAAACTTGTGCAAACAGTGTGTGCCCTTTAGGGGACAGCAACAGTTTCATGTACCTCATCACCCACAATCGGCAGGTATTGTGCAAAGAATGAACTGTAAAGTCGAGAATAGCAAAATTACTAGCTTATTCTATCCAGATAGCCCATCTTGCAGGGATTCTGGGGTATATCAATGCTGTGTATCTACATTACTAAATCAGGAGCAGTGTGAAAGGATAAATGTTACAGGATAAATTTGTACAGGAGTTAAATTAGAACCATCTATTCCTTTCTAAATTAATCATCCAATCTAGACCTATTTTAAGGAATGGCACATTTAAAATCATGGTGTGGACATTTAATATGCCAGATAGGAACAAAAAATAAAATAGACACCTTATCCATATGGAGAACGGTATCAAGTTTGAGAGAATGATTCTAAACACTGCAAAAGTTTTTGGTTCTTCAGTTTCTTATAGATGTGTTCGCATTAATGGATCAACAAGAACCTCAAGTAGCCAGGACATGCTTAGAAATTCAGATCCAGTATTCAATTAATCTGAAGATGATCGCTCAGGCTTTACAAAGTGGCGTCACTCCTCTTGGGTTATTGAGAAATTCACCTGGGAATTATTTCAGTTTAGAGCATACTGATTTATGGGTGAATCAATGGTTGGATGTAGTCAGAAGATCTGTATGGGCACAACATTAATTCCAGTAACTGGGAATGAAGGCCTTGTGTTTCCTGAAGGAGAGATTTGCAGCAGCACTGCAAAACAGCTTTGGATAAAAGGTTTAAAAGCTAAGTGAAAAGTGAGTGATTGAGCTTGTGAGTGTCTTATGTCTGGTGTGTCTTTGTCTTAAGTGTGCGGACTTAAGATTTGGGGGAGTTTAGACGGCGCTACCACCTCCTCAAATTCAGTATCCTCATATTCTTGAACTCCCTGACTCAGAGACCCCTCACTCAAGATGAGATGGACATATTATCTAACGGTCTGTCTTTTGTCCCAACATCGAGATTTAAGGAATTCACATGGGTGAAGGACTTGAACCTATTGGTGAGAAAACTAAAAATGGAAAAAAATGTTTTGTTAATATTGATCAGAGAACCTGTGATGAGTATGGTCTATAAAAGGGAGGATTTACAAGGGGTTGACACCTTGGTTGAACTTTTGGAAGAAGATGAGGCAAAAATTGGCTACACCAATCTTAAAAAAAAAAAAAAAAAAAGTGTTCTGTGTCCACCACCTCAGGCGACACCCGAGATTGATATATTTCTAAAGGTTGTTATGCGAGATCTTGAACTGGTTACTGAACAGATATAGGAGTGTAATTTTTCACAGAGATATGAGGGCTCTCATCTTTCTGAAATCTGATAAGAACATCATGATAAAACCCTTGGATTAGGGTGGGTTATTTTGTAATACTTGACCATGAAAGATAGGAGTATGTGCAAGAGGCGCCTCTGATAAGTCTAATTATGCAATTTTGTCAAATGATCCCACTGAGATTTTCCAAAGGGAACTGAAAGAAATAATTATGGAGGGGAGGGGGGTGGGTTGCAGGAGGAGTCCTGTCAAAAGAATCTCAATTTATCATAAAGAAACCAAGAATTGCGACATTTTATGCACTGCCTAAGATCCATAAGGGCACTAATCCCCTTAAAGGATGCCCAATAGTTTCAGGTATAGATTCCTCAACGCAGAATGCCGGGATCTAAGATTCTGAGGGATTATGTAATCTGTCTACTGAGATACCTTCAAGTTTTTTTTTTTTTTTTGTTTTTTTGTTTTTTTTTATAGAAGGTCTGAGGTATCCCTCAAATAAGAAAGCAGAATTAAACTTGGCCTCAGTGGGTGTGGAGGTGCTGTACAGCAGCATCCCACACCACTGGGCCTTAAAGCGGTGGAGTTTTTTTTTTTTTTACAGACAAGGAGCAGGGTCCATGCTTATCACAACTTGTTTGTGTTACAGTTACTTGAATTTGTCCTCACCCACAACTACTTCCTCTTCGGACCCAGGGTCTACCACCAGCTCAGGCGTACTGCTATGGGGAGCCCGTGTGCTCCCTCGTATGCAAACTTATTCCTGGGGTGGTGGGAGAAGACCCTGGTGTTCAGAGAGGAACTAGAAGGATTTACATCACAGATGTGGGTTTGATTTATTGACAATATTTTTGTTCTCTGGCAGGGTACTGAGGCCCAGTTTCTATCTTCCATTGGAACCTTGAATAACGAGAGGTTTGAAATTTACGTATGAGGTACAGAAGAAATTTCCTTTCTGGACATTAAGATCTAGAAAGATGCACTGGGTTACCTTCAAACGATTAAGTTTAGAAAAACCACAGTAACGAATAGTCTTGTGAGATGGGAGAGTCGCCCTCAAACTTAAAGGAATCTCTAAAGGGCAACACCTCCATATGAGGTGGAATTGCTCTAGAATAGAGGACTTCTATGTACAATCGGATCAGCTAAGAACACGCTTTATTGAAAGGGGATATCCATCTGAAGTCTTAAAAAAAGAGAATTTAAACATGCATTAGCTAGTGATAGGACTTCTCTCCTTAACCCAAACCCCAAAATAAGTAAAGAAATAAGTGAATGGAAACAGGAGTCCTCTTTGAGAATTGGGACATTTGACAATTGCAGTAGGGAAATCCGTGATATTGTGTGCAAGTACTGGAACATTTTGCACACAGATAGTGATCTGGTGGACATATTGCCACCAAGACTGTTGATTACCTATAGAAAGGGAAGATCTCTGCACGATAGGTTTATTCATAGCCACTATGACCCCCCTGTTAGGACGCAATCATGGTTGGAACGTAAACCAATAGCAATGTTCAGGTGTGGTAGATGCAGCTTTTGTCCTATGATCCAACAGACGAAAGAATTTGTAGGACAGGTGACAGAACAGAGTTGAAATCTGGGATTTTATGAACTGTCTCTCTAAAGGAGTCATCTATATAGGGACATGCATTTGTAAAAAGCAGTATGTAGGCAAGAGCATGGAGGTGTCTCAAAGTAAGGATCGGAGAACATCTGGGGGACAGACAGCGACGTGATACTCCCATAGCCAGACATGTATGGGAAGAACATGGAGATAATACATGCCTGTCATTCATTGGGATTGAAAAGATACGTATAACATCTAGGAAAGGGGACCTAGATAGGGATCTGCTACGGAAAGAAGCTGAGTGGACATATAGACTCAAGACATTGAGACCTGGAGGGCTTAATGAGGTCCTTTATTTTGGATGTTTCTTGTGATTGTGTCAAAGGTTCATATTGGCAATTTATCCTAGATTAGTCCATTGGGGCATGATAGCCCATTGACAATGTAAATATTCTACTATATCTTTCAGCAGTTATATATGACGAGTTCCTAATTTGATGGTGTGGTCCATGGATATAGGAATGTAAATCCCCTCCCTTTCTGAATATACAGCTATGTGTTTTTGATGTGTTATTTTAGTCTTCTTTATATGGAATATAACAATGGTTGATTGGAGTTTTCTTTGAAGCCCAAACATCTGTTCACCTCCCTTCTGTGGCATTAGTACGTTTATTGCAATCTATTTACAGCATGTATACACTTTATAATTATATTAGGTGAAATACCTTTAAGTATATCCATAGCCCTTAGACATCAACTGGGATTGTTAGATCAAGTAAGAATTAATTATATCTGTACAACTTTAATGCTGAGACCGGAATGCATCTTATATTTCTGCGTCTGCGCGATCCGGCCGCGAGACTACCGTTCTGTAGTCCGTGAACTTGTGATCTCTTCAGCACACCCACGGGATCGCAGTATTTGCAATGGACGGATGGTTTTGTTATACACTTGCTATAGGTATGTCATGACCATTATGTACACATGAATTCTATAAAGGGAGGTGGCGGATCTCCTATCCTCTATAGTGAGATGTTACATTCATCCTATTCAGCATGTTATAACTTCAATCTAGGGAATAGAAGTCACTGGGTGGGAGTGGCTTGAATCATACTTCCGGTGACTCCAGGTATTTAAAGTGCGCTAGTGTTTGAAGATGGATGACAAAGAATGGGGGACTCATAGTAATATCTCTTTATACCATATCTGTTTGAACCTATGGCTCTTAGTCCAGAAGACCCCTGATGAGAGAGGGGGGAAACGCATTGGACAGTGGATGGAGTCAATTACGTCTATGAAGGGCAGCAAGCTAAAATATGGTGTGAATATCATTTTCTGTTAGCTAAATGGTTTTGATATGGTGATACTGCCTTCTATATCAGGAAATAAGTGTGCTTTGAAGTTCCTATGGTTTTAGTACATTTTTGGCATCCATGTAATATATATTGAAGTGTACATTCCAATTGCAATAGGGTGAATCATCGAGAGGTGGGACCGCCCTTATTGGGGCAAATTTTCCAGCTATTATTAGGGTGTAATAGGGATTGAAGGTTTGATACACTCCCTCTATTAGCTCTATGTTTATATGCATGATGTCTAGGTGTGTGCCAATTATATATATATATGCATTGCATTAAGTATTGAAATTAGTTTAACTTTTAAGGTTTATCAAATAAAAGTTATATTTTAGGAGTAAGGGTTTTAGTGTGTGATTTCTTGGGATTTTAGAAGGGACGGTATCATATTGATGTTTATATTTGTATCTCTTTTGTAACATCCCCATGAGTTCCATGATCGACAATGCCTTTCAGTGCACAAGCTGTGCAATATATACACAATCCTTGAACAGTTCGAGGGTCCATACTGCTGTCCAAGATGTGTGCACACTGCACATTTAAAACGCCAGATCCTGGATCTAAATGAGCAAGTGGCAACACAGATCCATTGCCAACTTGGAAACGAGTTTGCTGCTCACTGAGCAATCACTCGCAGGTGTAGATGTTGGGGAGGGTGGTAGCATGGAGGTGCAGGAACATGAGACAGCTAGCTGGGTAACAGTCAGAAAGAAGGGTAGAGGGTAGAGTGTCAGGGAGGCTAGTCCTGATCTGGTACACCCCAACAAATTTGCAAGATTGGCAGATGAGGTGGATATCAGCTCAGAAATAGCATTGCTGCAGCAAGACACTACCCCTGTCTGCTCCAGTAAGATGGGGAATAGGAGTGCAGGTCAGGCTAGACAGGTGCTAGTAGCTGGCGACTCCCATTATAAGGGGCACAGACAGGGCAATCTGCCACAAAGTTTGGGATCGAACAATATGTTTATCTTGGTCCCAATTTTGACATATTGTGGATCGTGTTGACAGATGGGTGGGGCTGGTGAGAATCCAGCTGTCATGGTTCACATTGGCACCAATGACAAAGTTAGAGGTAGGTGGAGTGTCCTTTAAAAATATTTCAGGGACTTGGGACAAAAGCTCAAGGGAAGGACCTCCAAGGTAATATTTTTAGAAATATTACCTTTTCCATGGGCCACACCAGAGAGGCAGTGGGCGATTAGAGAGGTGAATAAGTGGCTGAAAAATTGGTGTAGGAAAGAGGGATTTAGGGTTTTAAACTGGCGGGACTTCTATCTGGCTACAGTACTATGAAGGGAAAGGATAGCAACCTGAAATGGGTAGCAGCAGTTAAAATGTACAGGGAGAAAGGCATAAAACCTGGAAAAAAAAAAAATCTCTAAATTGCATGCTGACCAATGCCAGGAGTCTGACCAACAAAATAAGCGAACTAGAATTATTAATTACTGAAGTAAAGTGACAGTGGGGATAACAGACATGGCTAGATGAGAGCTATGACTGGGCTGTTACCTTATGATTAGTTTATTAGAAAAGATTGTAAACACAAGAAGGAGGGAGGCGTCTCCATAAGATCCTGTCTTAAGCCAACACTGTGGCAAGATATTAGATACAGGAAATGAACATGTGGAATTATGGGTAAATATACATGGGGGTAGTAACAAAATTCTAAATAGGAGTCTGCTATAGGCCCACAAATATAAAAACCCATGGAAGATGTACTCCTCAGGCAAAGATGAGGCATCTAAGCAGAATGAGGTTATTATGGGCGACTAACTACCCAGACAAATTGGGAAACTGAAACCTGTAGTTCTCAAAGGAAACAGATTTTTATCAATAACTAAAAGATCAATACCTTTCCCAAATGGTATGAAAAACTACATCTCCTTTACAGATATAGGGGAAAGGACAAAAATCTGAGATAGAAATGCCCAGCATAAACAATGACAATGCACAAACTACCAAAAGAGCAATATGCCTTCAGGCAAAAATACTAACACACAACTTTTACTGATCTACAATAAAAGAAAAGCTCATAAAGAGACCCTATTTAACCCTACATGCTAACTACCTACAAAAGAAAGTGGGGAACCTGCCCCAACAAGGGCAACCTCACACAGGAACCTAAGACTGCCCAACCCTTACCATAAAGAAATGTATATGGAAAAAAGAGACTATCTACAAGCAACAACAAGTACAGAGTAGAGTGATTGTCATTAAATGATATAAAGACCACCACAACATCAAAATCTAGTCCGAAAAAAGTTTCCATCAAAAGACAATTACTGTAGCAGTCACATGCAAAAATTTGGTATACAGATACTGCACAAAAGAATGCTGCCAAGTTACAACGCATTTCCCCAAGCAATTATCTGGGTTCATCAGGGAACGCTTACAGAGAAAAGAGAAACCAAAGAGGTTAGCAAGAAAAAAAAAAAAAAAGAAATCTGCATGGAAGACCTTGAAGAAAATTGTGAGGTCGTGAGATGCTGCTGCCGCCAAGAATAACCAGATAGATGGACAGACCTTTGCCAAATAGTACAGGAACTGACTAGAGGAAAGGCCCTTCTAAACTTAATATTCACTAATAGACCTGACAGAATAACAAAGGTTCAGGTTGGGAGTGGAGGGGGGGGGGGGGTTAGGAAGCACCTAGGAAATAGTGACTAATATAATAAATCTCCATTTATCCTTCAATAGAGTTTTGTCGAGGAGCCACAAAAACACTGAATTTTTGGAAGGCTAATTTTATTCTGTTAAGGGAGGCCCTAAACTGTATTGACTGAGACCAGGTGTTTACGATAGTACAACAAATAAAAAATGAGATTTTTTTAAAACATCTTAGGTGCCCACTGTTAGAGGTACATTCCTTATGGTAATAAAAATAGAAACAGGAAAAACCCAATGTGGATCAACAGATGTAAAGGAGGCTATAAATAAAGTGTTTCAGCTACTAAAACAGGATAATCACTGCAATAAAACGTGAAGCACATTATAAATATTCTTCTGCAGATTTATTGATGACCTCAATTTGGAGAGGATCAATAACTGAAGCAGTATTGTTTGCAGATTTCCCTCAATCAAAACAATAGAGGTATTTTTTACCATGAAATATAGTCCACAAGAAATATTTTTAGATTTAGGTCTGTATCAAAAGCTGGACATACTAAATCAAAAACTTATTTCGAAGAACGCGATTCCAATAATTATCTGCATTTCAATAGCAACCACTACAGAAGCTAGACCCGAAATGTCCCATATGGGCAGTTTGAGAATCCGAAAGAATCGTACCAAAAACGGATTTTGTTGAGCAAGCAATTTTTAGAAGAAAAATTCCTGCAAAAAGATTTTCCAAAAGAATTCGTTACTAATGGAAAAAGAAAAGCACAAAAATAAATCAGAAAGATTCATTAAAAACTGGCACTCAAAATGAAGATGCAGAGGGAACCAATATGGACCTCAAATAAAAAAAATAAAAAGCAAAAAATTTAGCTTCATTACTAAGTTTAATTTTTAACAAAGGATGCAGGGCATTTTGAAAAAAATCAAACAGAAGAAATGGATGTGAACCAGCCAAGGTTGTAGATAAAATATATCAAAAACTTTTATTGTAGAATAGGGATAAAACAGCCACTGGAAAGCCACACAGGTTCGACGTGTGCACACGTAAGGAATCAGAGGGGTGATCAGCTGACGCGTTTCGGGCTTGCTTCAGCCCTTAGTCATAGCTGGATAATAACAGTATCAACACCCTTTTATAGTGCACCAACATTGTAAATACACATAAGATAAATTGTACACACCTGAAACGCTATGCCTGCGGTCCATGCGCTTGCGTCATGGCAATCACCTGGGGCCCGTCCCGCCGTACACCGGAAGTGGACGCGGGGATTCCTGCGTTCCAAAAACCGGAAATGACGTAAAACCGGAAGTCGGAAGCACGAACACCAGGTTATGCGCTCCAAACCCCGGAAATGACATAAGATGGGCGGACGGCAAGTGCGTTGCCATGGTAACGAGTACTGTATATGGATCCGAAAATGTAAGTACAAAAATACTGTAGATAATCAAATAACAAATATTAGAAAACAGATACTATACTTACAAGATATACGTGGAGCGCAGGCACAGGGTGGTGTGGTAAAATACTATGCTAATCGGTGGTACTACATAGAATGAATAGATATGGGTTTTTGCAAGAAAAATATGTAAAAATATATATGTAAACGTTGAAATAGAGCCCAAGAAAAACAAACTGGGCTGACATAAGCTAAAGGTGGTACATGACATCTCTACGCATATTTAACCCTTTAGGATGAATGCTATTCAAAGCCAAAATCCAATACGCCTCCCTGTCTCGCAGTAGATATTCCCAATCTCCACCCCTAATGGGTTTACGTACGTTTTCTATAGCTGTAACCCGTAAGCCTTGTGTTGAGGATGCATGGTGTTCAATGACATGTTGTGCTACATTGGATTTGTTAGATTTATTAGTATTAGAAATATCGCTAAGATGTTCTAAAAATCGCGTTTTCAATCTTCTGATGGTGCTGCCTACGTAAATGAGGTTGCAAATTGTACAAGTGATTAGATAAACCACATGATGGGAATTGCAATTCATGTAGCTCTTAATTTCGTAGGGGCGTGAGGAATCAGAGTTGGAGAAGTTATGTGTGGGAAATGCAAATTTGCATGTTTTACATGGATGTGATCCACATTTAAAAAATCCCTTATAACGTAGCCAGGAGGGTTTGTTGGTACTAATCTGTGCACGGTTCGGTTATAATATATCCCCAATGGTCCTAGATTTCCTGGCCACAATATGGCATCCTTTACATAGAATGCTGTCCATAATTTCATCTTCCTGTAAAATGGGTAAATATTTCAAGATAATTTGTTTAATTGTGGCAAACTGATGATTGAAATCTAGTGCCAAAACTAACTTATCTCTTTCTATATTTTTAGTTTGGCTGTTATACGCCGGTTTTATAGCCAGCAGGTCCTCTCTGGTACGTTTGTTAACTATTCTGGAAGCCCTTTCTAGTGTCCAGTCCGGATAACCTCTAGCTCTGAGTCTGTTATTGATGGTATCTCTTTCGGCTAAAAAGTTTGAAGGGAGACTGCAATTGCGTTTGGCTCTAATCTGCTCTCCTACTGGAATGGCCCGTTTGGTGTGCCTTGTATGAAAACTTTTGAAGTGAAGAATAGTATTCCCACTAGTAATCTTGCGGAAGGTTTGAGTGAGTATAATATGGCCAGGTATGCCTGTGAGCTCTAAATCCAAAAATGTTGTAGTCACATTTTGTATGTCAAAAGTGAACCTAAAGTTCAACGGATTGTTGTTTAAATACCGAATGAACTTGTGTACGGCAGGTACATCGCCCCTCCAGATCAGGAGGAGATCGTCGATGTACCTGCCGTACCATTCAATATTGTCTGCAAAGGGATTGGTCTCTGAATATATGTAATGCATCTCCCACCAAGAAACTGAGAGATTGGCGAGTGATGGGGAGTACTTGGCACCCATCGAGACGCCATTTACCTGGAGGTATACAGTGTTATTATATGAGAAATAATTATGATGCATAAGAAACTCCGTAATCATAAGAATGAAGTGTATAAGGTCTTCATTATATGCACTGTAAGCCTCAAGGTGAAACTGTAATGCCGATAGTGCTACCTTGTATGGTATACTGGTATATAGTGACTCAATGTCACAAGTAACCCAGCACAAATTTTCAGACCATTTTTTATGTTGTAAATTGGCCAAAACGTCTTTCGTGTCCCTAAGGTAGCCCGGTACTCTCTGCACTAGGGACTGCAAAAAAGAATCCAACCATTGTGATACTCGTTCCAGGAGGGAGCCAATGCCAGAAACAATTGGACGCATGGGGGCACACGTCGAACTTGTGTGGCTTTCCAGTGGCTGTTTTAACCCTATTCTACAATAAAAGTTTGATATATTTTATCTACAACCTTGGCTGGTGCTCATCCATTTCTTCTGTTGGACTATATGAATGCAGCGTGTCCTGAGCGCTGATTGAAGCACAGCATCAATACAAGTCTATGTGACCCATCATATAAAGGTGAGCTGCCTATTTCTACCATTTAATCACTGCATTTTGAAAAAAACATTGGGATATATTAAAATTAGATCCCGTATTATGTTCTTCACGTGGTGAGCCCTCGATTGTATATAGATGAGCTAAGACAATATGATCGCTCTGTCTAGAGTTAAGCACTTAAAAGAATTCAAACCGTGACAATAACATTGAAAATGATCTTGAAAATGATTACACATGGGGTTTTTAAATGCGGATTAAAAACCTCTAAATGTTGATGTTCTAGTGGAATAAAAATTTCGAATCTTTCATAACGAAAGAAAATTTTAAAGTAAAAGCGAAACATATGTGCTAGTTCGCATGTTATATACTTTACTTGTTTTTTGTGGAATTAAATATATATGGAGGACAGTGATGAAATTGTCCAGAAGAATCATAGGTACAACGTGAAACACCTTAAACTTAGTTTACCAAGACTTTTCTTAACATGCATAGTGGGATCGAACCTCAATTTTCTGTACAACCTATAGAATTAAATTCTGGAATATATTTGACAGGGAAAAAAACAAATTAAAAAAAAAAAAAAAAAAAAAAAAATCAGAAAAGGAGTCCTATTGGATTTTTAAATTGCAAACAATACAACCATATGGTCTCAACGAAATGTCGATTTTTATAGCTTAACCCCTTAAGGACCAGGCGTTTTTTTTTGGTGACACGTTCGTTTTTCCCTCCTCGCCTTCTGAAAGCCATAACTTTATTTTTCCACCTACATAGACACATGAGGGCTTTTATTTTGCGGGACAAGATGTACTTTCTAATGGTATTGTTCACTATACTATAGAATATACTGGGAAACCGCAAAAAAATTCCAAGTGGGACAAATTGTGGAAAAAAAAAAATGTATTTTCGCCATGTTTGCGGGGGTTTCGCTTTTACGTCGTTCAATCTTCGGTAAATGTGTTTTCTGTATTCTCCAGGTTGTTACGCATCCGGCAATACCAAACATGTAGGGTTTCCGTTATGTGTTTTGGTACCATAAAAAAAATTCCAAACATTTATTTTTGAAATTTGCGCCACGGCGCCATTTTGTGCGACCAATAACTTTTTTGTACTAACACCTACGGAAGTCAGTGAGGGGGCATTTTTTTGCGGGCTGAAGTGTGCTTTTTATCACTAGCATTTTGGAATGCATGCAACTTTTTTGATCATTTTTATTTCCATTTTTTGAGTGACGTAAAATGACCAAAAAACGCAATTTTGGCGTTTGGAATTTTTTTTCTTCTACGGTGTTCAGCGTACGGGATAAATTATGTTATATTTTTATAGATCGGTCTTTTTCGGACGCAGTGATACCAAATATGTGTAACTTTATTATTTTAATGATTTTATTTGTAAAATGGGGAAACTTAATACTTTTTTTTTACTGTAACATTGAGGCCACCTGTGGTACTTGACCACTAGGTGGCGCGATTGTTAATACAACCTAATGCATTGCATAGGCAATGCATTAGGGTGTACAAAGATGGCGGTTTCCCCACTTCCTGTCTGCGGACGGAAGTGGGGCAAACCGGCCACGGTAAGTGACGGGAGCCTTCACAAGGCTCCCCACCACCATGCCCGGTGATCGGATCGGTGCAGCATAGCTGCGCTTATGCCGATCACCACACCGATCGGTGCGCGGCACCGATCGCCGTTAATTCAGACGCCGCGGCCATCTTTGCCGCGGCGCCTGATGGGTAAACCAGCGGCAGCCGGGGCAGCCACCCGCCGGCGCTGTTACTGCCGGGTGTTAGCGGCAAATCGCCGCTAACACCCGCCGGCTGTGGGTGGTGGGGAGGGGTCGCGGAGCCCAAGGTCGTTAAGGGGTTAATTTGGATTGCATTTTTATGATATTATGAAGGTTTTTAATAGTCATTTTATCTAAAAGTTTATGTATTTATAAGGGTAGGATACCATCCAATTTTTTATAGGTTCTCTGATTTAGTATACGGAGATGTAAGGATTATCTTCATCTCGAGTAATAAAGTAGTCTCCTAAATCTGTGCAATATGTAGTTCTAAAACATGCCAATTATATGGAGTGCTGTATCTGTATGCAACTAGTTTGAAATAACTTGATTTGGAGTAACCTCCTGAGAGGCAGACCTAGAATTATCTCCATGCTAATGACTCTTTTGACCTAGTTTCCTGTTTCAAGATAGTAAACACATTGTAAGGGAACAGCACACCCTAGTGTCAGATTAGTGCAACAGCTTTGTGAAGATAGAGCGTTTAAAAAGTTTACGACTTAAATGGTTTTAAACTATAACTAAAATACATATAAATGACAGTTTTATTTGTAATATATAGATAGTTGATACGTACATTTATCATGTAATTTTTTGAACTTTTAACTATCTATAAAAAGACAATGTGTCACTTTAAGTTGGCAATTTGAAAAAGCAGAGCAAGAGAACTTTGAAATGCGCAGCTGATCTTTTTATTTTCTCAGTGAAAATCGGTCAGGTACCAAGTGTCTTATTTCACGTTTATGTTCCTTAGCCTGGAGTGCTTTTATCTCTGCTACTTAATGGTAAACCCATAAAATAGGGTTGAGCCAAATATGCAGCAGCTGAAACAGGAGGGCAGTGAAGCACTAAAGCTAAGGAAAAAACAAAATATGTAAAAAATGATGAAGGCAGCAAAGCTGTAGACAGAAAGACATTAACATAGAAAGTAAAACTAACCCCAAAGTATTTTTTTTTAAACTAGATCAATAGTAAAAATATTTAATTGAAAATGTTGGCCCTTTGAAAAGCAGTGAGGGAGATATTGTGGGGGGCGATGAGAAAGAAAACAATTTTCTCCACTGTATTTACCAAGGAGGAGGATGACCTTCCTGTTGATGAGCAGAGGGATGAGGTAAACTCCAACTTAAAATGTTTCTGGTGTAACCCAGGAAGAAGAAGAAGTGCAGCTCTTAAGATTAAAACAGACAAATCAGTTTAACCTCTGCTGTGGGCAAAATGTTTGAAGGTTTTCTAAGAGATGCTATCCTGGAGTATCTCACTGAAAACAAAATGTATAACGCCGTTCCAGCATGGGTTTATGAATGATCGGTGCTGTCAAACTAATCTCATCAGCTTCTATGGGAGGTTACTTTTAGACTGGATCGGGGGAGGGGGGGTGGAGCGCGGTGCGAATGCGAGACATTGGATCTTATATATCTGGATTTTCCTAAGGCATTTGATACTGTGCCACATGAAAGGTTGTTAAGTAAAAGGAGAATGATTGGACCGAGGGAAAATGTTTGCAACTGGATCAGTCTCTTGGATGTTAGCATTATTTGTCTCTATATAGGTTGCATGTTAAAGAGGGACTCTTTAACGTACATCCTATAGTTAGTTAATGCTAACATCCAACATCCAAGACAGACAAGAGTAAGTCCATGTGAGATTTATTGGATGTATAAAACGCAATATGGTTAAACCACATGGCTTAAATGAATTAAAGACCATAGAGGAGATTCATTCGTTGTAAAATTGTACTAACTGCTTTAGAAAGCAGTGTGTACGGCAAGTTTTAGCCATTAGTTATCAGACCGGCACATGCAGTGTCTAGTCTAGCAGATGTTTCCCTTGTTAACATTAAAGGTCATTTTAAATCCTGGTTCTTTTAGTGAATACAATTCTTCAGTTTTATTTTTAAAAAACAGCAGTGGAAACTTTCAGTGCATATTTATAATGTTAATGTTTTTGAATTGTTTTGAATTACCTTTATCTTAAAATCGCATTGCCTGATCTGGAGAAAGCCCAATAAGAATCGACTGATCCTACAAAAAACTGCCCATTTACCAGCCAGTATGTATCTGATGAAGCGAGAAGTGTAGCTCATGAGACTAGTAGTTTTATGCAATACATAACCAATAGATCTTAATTTTTTTTTTACTAAAGTTTGTGACTAATTTTCTGACACTCAACTGTGCTCCCTGAGCATGCTTTGAAGATTAATACTATACAATCTATCTACGTACATACAGACATCGAGGATCCTGACGGATACCACGAGAGAAGCTGTGCAGGTTAACTTTATAGTCAAAAAGCAAGGGAGACATTTTAGACAAATGCTAAAAATACAATAATCAAATTTGGGTATAAATACAGAATCAGTAAAATCAAACCAACATTGTTTTCTCATGATCTAGGAGACCTGGCTGTGATACAAATGAAGGTGAATGGTTACATAGAATGGTAATCATAATCCAGGGAAATAAAATAATCCATTAAAGTTGTAAATCCGTAATCTACTAATGAGTGAATGAGGATCGTGAGAGATTTGGTTCTGATCTCCACTACTGATAAGGATGAAGACAAATGAATTCAGATCTTCAGTGGTTTTAAATTGTTATACTGGTTTCTAAACTCCAGAAATTTGATCTTTGACAGCCAAAGTAAGCTGTTCATGGTCTCAACTTTGCCTTCAAAGACATTCTGTAGTTTAAATTTAATACTTCCCATTGTGAGGAAACTTGACTCAAAAATGGCACGTCATCCCCCCTCCAACTTCATAACTTCACTCAGTTTGCAGACATCCCCCACCACAACTCAGTCACAGAAAGCATCAGTTAGCCCCCAACTCAGACCCATTATAAATGGCATGCAAAAGGAAGATGTCAATTATTCAAGAGTCATTCAGCCCCAGCGAATAAAGGACAGAGGGGAAGACACTCCAGCAGGAAGTCAACATATGAAAGAATCCTCCTGCAACTTCATTAACACCTGACTCCTGCTGAAGCACATGGGCTCTCCCAACAAAAGGCTCTCCCATACATAGCAGCCCCTATATTTTGTAAAGATTTATGGGAGAACTGCTCATAACCGGTCCACGGCAGTTTCATATTTTAAAATATGAATCTTTCCACCTGTCCCACTTCCACTCCAGTGGTTCTAGGCTGCAGGGTAAGGCAGAAACACAAAGCTGGCCTTAGGAAGCCCATAGAAAAAGCAAACCTAGTACCAGGGCATAGCTTAGGCCCATCTGCTGCTGATGGTGCCACTGGCTCAGTTCGGTCCCAATGCCTTGCCACAGTACGGCACATTTTGTGCTTAAGCCCAAAACCTGGTTGACCCAAGAGGGAGGCATTTGTATTCCATTCCAGGGATGTGAAAGGGGGTGCGGCATGGTCTGACCTAATACTTGTAAGCTGAAGCCAAGGCGTTCACAATGTTTGCTTCCAGGAGCACCCACATAGAAGCAAGGCCACATTAGCCCCCCTCCCACCATGTGGGCTCAGCACCAAGCCAACATCTGTTAACTGGACACATCTTAATGCCTTTGTTTTTAACTTTACTTATATTTGCACCTCTGACCGATATCTGTATAGTATCTAGTGTGTCTAGTGTGCCCTCAAAGGCTAATTAAATCTATAAACTTTAATCTGAGCTAGTCTGTCTTGATAATTGAACTCACCCGCCCTATTACTCTGTTTTTAAAATATAGATACCCCAAGGCTGGTTCCTGGCTTTGTTGTAAGATGGTAACGGGCCGGTCTAACCGAACAAGGAGCTGGTGGCAGCCTATTTGGCCCTGGCAGAGCTCCGTTTAACCAGCGTGGGTAAACTGATCTCTCCCAGCCGTTCAGGAATGTGGATGAAGGGTGTCCTCTTGCACTCCCTGGGTCTTTCTGTGCCTGTGTGGACAGGGGTTGACTGTGAAACGGTATCTGGCTGACTTTGCCCCGATACACCCAAGTCAGGCCGTTGACCCTTGAGTGGCCTGGCAGGGGTTTTCCTGACACCCATGTACGGAATTATGATCACTAGTTAATTGCAAAAATGTTGATTAAGCAAGAGTTACCTCATAGCTGCAACAAATATATACATAATTGGGCAGATTTATTTTTGCCTAGGTTGCCATTTCATATAATTACATGGATTAACAACAAAGCACTCAGCATGGGGAGGCTGCATTTGAAAACCTGAAATGAGACCATTAGTGACATACTGCACACATCAGCTGCAGAGAAAACATCTCAACTTTTTAGTCTTTCTTGCTTTACCTCCACTTGTACACAATTCCACTCTGGCATTTTTGTTACAAACCCACGCCACACAACTTCCCCTTGTAGTCACAGGTAATACAGAATTACCTTATTCCTCCCACTTCTGTTTTACAAAGTCTTTTTGATAATCAGCAAGTATCACAATCACAAGCATCTCCCTCACATATAATAGATCTCACTCAAAGCGATGTTCACTTTCTTGAACCCACAGTAGCTTCCCAAATGTCTGAAACACTTTCACATACCCATATTGCAGAGTCTTTTTTTAGGGATCAATCCCGGACTAAATGTTATCAATCACGAAGAGGATCTAAGGATCCAATTCACACTGGACACACCCCTAAACAGACTCCTGATCGGAAAAGCCCGAGGAACAAGGGGAGCAACGAGTCTAAAAATGTACCAAAGTAGATATAATACCCTTAAAAAAAAAAAAAATAAAAAATAAATAGAATCTTACATAGATTGAATAAAAAAAGTCTGGAGAAACAAGGAAAATTTTTTAATCAAAATAAAAATTAACATCTATTAAAGTAAACCTCCTCCGTAAGGGGTTAGGATTCAGCCCTCATAATATGCTGGATGATTTTACTGTTTCAGGACATCCATAAATTTGTTCGTAAACGAACTCTTAAGGGCTCGTTCACACGGCTTATTTTGGGACTGATTTCAGCCATATTGAGTGTTGTATTTGCGCTCCAATATGGCTGAAATCAGTCCCAGGCATTACAGTAATCCAGTTCATAGAACTACGGATTACGTCTCTTCTCCCCACTCGGCGAATCCGCTGCGGGGGGAGAAAGTGACATGCACATTTATGGCGTGTATGCGCCATGAATAATGACCGTCTATGGGGCACGGCAGACTGCGTAATTGCAAGGCGAAATCCGTCCCCGCAATTACGTCGGCAATAAGCCGTGTGAACATTGCCTAAAAGATTTAATAAAAGAAACAAAAATGAAAGCGAAGTTAATCCCCTAGCCAGAGAACCCGATAAAGGAAGATTGGGTGCAATTATAAAAGCCAAATCTAAATTTTACCCCACGGCATCTCAGTGCAATTATATCCCCTTTTTTTAGACCTGGTCACAAGTGATCTGAGGAATAGCAAGAAAAAAAAAAAATAAATCCCCTCCTAACCTATTAAGTAAAAAGGAACTAAGGACACTACATATCCTTTCCAAAAACAAAAATATTGTTATACGGAATGCGGTCAAGGGAGGAGCAGTGGTTGTACAAGATTATTTGGATTATAATAACGAAGCACTCAGCATTTTAGGCAATGAATTTTATTATAATGAAGTCATGCCTGATGTGCATGATAAATTCATTAAAGTTTGGGCATCATTACCGAAGATGAAAAAAATGTCTTAATACTTGAACCCTGTATTCCATTCTTTTACTATCTACCTAAAATACATAAAGACGCACAAAATCCTCCTGGACGACCCATCATTTTGGGTGTCTGTTCTATCAAATCTCATTTTATTGATACACAACTACAACCATTAGTGGAACGACTCCCAAGTTTGAGATTCAGATGCTGTCCTACGTGATCTTCTAGACAGTGAGTGGGATGAGATTTATTTTAGCCACATTTGATGTAACAGCATTATACTCTAACATCAAACACAAATTAGGTGTTTTAGCCGTTTTGATTTTTTAGATACAGACCCCATTTTTTCCTAAGGTTTTTAAAAGTGTAAAGGTCTAGAAAAGGATTTTAATAATTAATTTTTTTAAATACCAAGGCGCCTTTTTCCACCAGCAGGTTGGCACAGCAATTGTGACAAGAATAGCCCCATCACTTGCCAACCTTTTTATGGGCACCTTGAGAAGCTTTTTAGAAATGGAACTAAATCCTTTTTAAATCACATTGGATACTATAAGGTTTATTGATGATCTGATATTAAATTTGGGAAGGCTCTTCCAACACTTAACGAATTTGTAAATTTTTTTAAATGAGAATGCATGAGGAATTAAATTCACTGCCAGTTCTCATCAACAGGAGATAATTTTCCTGGATTTACATCTATATGTTAAAGTAAAATTGCTTCAAAAACACTTAAAGAAAACGGATTCCAATAATTATCTAGCCTTTAGCTCAAACCATCAGAAAAATGGATCAAAAACAGCCCATATGGACAATATCGGAGATTGAAGAAAAATTGTACAGAAGAACTAGTTTTCAATACACAAGCCGATGTGCTCACTGAAGTATTTGTATGAAAAAAAAATGTTTTCCAATTGAGTTACTAAAAGGAGCAAGAAATAAAGCATCTGCTCTGACTCAATAGCTGATACCAAAAATGGAGAAAAAAAAAAAGCAAGAATTGTCTGTCCTTTGTTGCCACGCATAGCACACAGTATATTGAAATATATAAAATTACAGACAAACATTGGAACATTTTACAACCCAGGACTAAAGGAGTCACCACTGATCGACCCCATTATGTATATAGAAGAGCCAAAACACTTAACACTAGAAGTCCCAGAAATTTCGAGCACCCCCTTGAAGTCCGGAAAGAGGGTCAAATGACCCTTATTCCAAACAGACAACTCTGATGGCGCCAATTAGCATCCTTTCATTTCCAAATGTGGCCATTGTCTGAGGAATCTGCAGGGGGCAATTGTGTTGATCCACTTCAGGTCTTGTAAGAGAGTGTAAACAAAAGAATGTAAGCTGCTCCTGAGTGTCTGCCCACCCCCCCCCCCCAGCAGCTTTGTTGTGCAGGGAATATGCACAACATTGCTAAGACCTTAGCAAATTTGCATGCAGCCTTTTGTGCTGTGGGGGATAAATAGGTGACTGCTTCACCTATTTTGTACACAACAAAATGCAGAGAAGGCACACCATTCAACAGGCATTGGAACTGATCCTGAGCAACACCAACCCTTCTGACTCAGTCCGAATCCAGTTGAAGGACTGTCTTCTCCATCTGAGCCGTCTTCAGTTTCGATTTTTCAAATTACCCATTTTTATTTCCTGACCAGCTTTTTTTTATTTAGAACCAAAACAAAATGTTAATTTGAAATGATTTATCTTGCAGATGAGGAGACTCCTCCTGTACCAATAAGAGAGCTCGGTTGGCGAGTGAGCTGACAGACCGCAAAAGATGGCACAGTGTGGCGTGAAGTAGAAGTGGGGAAACGTCTCCATTTCACCCCAATATAACCGTACCCTACAGATGGAGAGCCAAGTGCTAAGGCCAGACGAAGTGTCCGGAGTCGCCTTCAGAGCTTCCTCTGTTTTATCACTCTTGACATGCTTCGTAGCATTCAAGAATGGACTACTCAACATGCACGTCACACGGAGCAGGTGGATTGGTTCATGGGTCTCCCGGAACTAATGGCATTTATTTCAGTCATCTTGCGAGGGGGTGACCAAGGTTCCATCACTATGTGACAGCTGGTCAGCAAACCTGGCAAACCCAAGGATCATTGTAACTATGACTCGAAACCGCTTCCAAGACATCATGCAACACCTACACGTTAACGACATGTTCACACGCAGTGAGCGAGTGGAGACCAATAAGTTTGCTGCAATCTCCGTCAAAGACTCACTGCTGTTTTCTGCAATACATTGCAACAAAACCAGACAAGTTTGGCATCAAGTTTTGGGTGGCTTGCGACTGGAAATCAAAGCACATCTGTAATTTCCTCCCATATCTTGGCAAGGACCCGAGTCGTCCCAGCGGGGAGAGACTGTCCGAAACTGTAGTGATACGGCGGATGGAACCATTCATGGACAAGGGCAGAACTGTAACCACGGACAATTTCTTTACATCATTGTCACTTGCACAACGACTGCTTAGCCGGAAAACCACTATGCTCGGCACAGTCAACAAGAGTCGCCGGGAAATTCCTCAATCCACTAGACAGATGGACCGCACTGAATTCACCACTCAGGTGTTTTCAACCACTGGTGCCACACTGAGTATGCACCCAAATGAAAGAAGGCCGTCTACATTCTCAGCAGCATGCACAGCGTGGTTGAGACTGATGATACCAACAAAAGGAAGCCGAACACGGTCACACAATGTGTGGTGTGGATGTAATGGATCAAATGGTGTGGGAGTACAGCATGCGTACAGGAACACAGATGGCCAGTCGCCGTGTTCTACAACATGATTGATATGGCAGCACTAAATGCTCATGTTGTTTATCAGGCATGCACTGGGGTGCAGGAGAGATGGGTGGACTTCCTGGTTGAGCTTGCAAAAGAGTTAGGTGGCTCTCATGTGACTGAAAAGGCACGCAAGGAGAAACTCCTTCGGCAACAACCTTCCACACCCAGCCCTGGCAAAAGGGCGAAGTGTCAGGTCAACCATCGATGCACGAACAATTGTGCAACTAAGATGTGTTGACTGCTACAAATACACGTGTGGCAAATGTACCAGGGACATACCCATGCAGTGCCAGGTATGTTCCGATAGTGCAGACAGACTGCTGAAATGCTAGTCACACAAGGAAATCCCACACACACGCCCAGCCCCCCTCAATGGAAAACAACAACCTCCTGTGTTGACAGTAATGGCCGTATTTATTTAAGAACAAAAGACGGTTATTATAGGTTGTTTGCTTAAATCCTCCAGGTCATTCGACCAGTCACTGGGTTCCAAAAGTAGTTAACACTAGAAGTCCCAGAGATGGGTCATTTAACATTTCTATCCTAGCACCATCAAAACTAAAACATACCGAAACACAAAATCCTCCACTAAATGAGAGAAATGATTTAAAATGGTCACAAATAATAAACAAGCAAGTGAACCCTTTTTTTAATCTACAGTAACAGGGGAATTGTTCAAAATTAAAGATAATCTAACTTGCTCCAGCAGCTATGTCATCTATTTGATAATATGGAGCTGCGGAGTATAATACGTGGGAGAAAGTCTACAATGCTATCCAGAAGAGTAATTAGACATAGGTTTAATATTCATTATGGTAAACTCTTATACAGCTTACCTAGACACTTTTTAGACGTACATAACAGTAAAGAGCCTGAATTCATACAACCTATAGAGCACATACAACCCAGTATTCCAGAGAGAGTGAAAAGACTAAGTAGACATGAAGTCTTCTGGATGTACAAATTGAGCTAATTTGATGTTAACAATTGTATATAATGTTTTTTAAAGTCAGTTTCTAGTTTATCAATTTGTTAGTTTATTATACTTTATGAATTAAATCCATTGTTTACTACACAACCTTGTTTTCAAGCTAGTTGTGTATTTAAGCTGCACAGTCAGTATGTTGTGTATATCGGAGGAAGCGGGACAGCCTAAGGAAGCGGGACATGCACTGAATAAATTACTTAATTCTTTATCCCAGCAAAGCCATAATGCTTATTCCATGAGCACTCTAGTTAATGCGTTCCCATTGAATAACTCCTAACAGCTATAAAATGGTATACAGTTATCCTTTATTTATTGTACACCCTTGGTGTCATCATGGCACCACACGTGGGAACGAACTGGAGCTGCTCGATTCAAACCCCTGGAAAGCTGATAAGGCGATTAAGTGTGCTGTATTCTTTTAGTACAGCATTAAAAAGGTGAGCACCCAACTTACCTTCATACCCAGTGTTTTTCTTCAAAGGATTTAATCTGCTCTTTCCTCCATAGTTCTACATCACCTTGTCGGAAACTGCGATCTAAGATAACAGTCCGGCGGGAGGTGTATCTATCGTTTGTGTTGTTTAGGAGAGGTCTCTAAATATCATAAAGTTAGAACAATGTGTTTGGTAGTAGTCTTTATATACCTATTAGTACATGTTTAAAGCTAAGTGTGGTGAGGAAACCCCTTTAATTGTAGAATAACCCTTCCTGTTGTATGCTCAGGAAAAGGAGCGTCCGACAGCTAGTGGAGTTCAGCATGCACATGTACACTCCCGGAGCTGCTGCAGAAGTAACAGGTGATGTCTTAAAAAAAAAAAAAAAAAAAAAAGTGTAAGAATTACTTTTCTTATATAAATCTACACAAGTGTTTGAAAATCTTTAAAATTTCCTATAAACCCACCCTCCCCCCAGCCACAAATTAAGCCTGCCTTTGGTTGACATCTATTTTCCAATGTATTATGCAATCTCTTGCATTTGAATTAGATTCTTCACCACCCCTATATGGCTTATACAACATGCAGGTTTTTTGCTTTCCTCTGGATCAAAACTGCAGGCCAAAACTGATGCATGAATTTCACCTTTACAAACTAGGTCATATTTACTATGCAAGCCCAGGCTCCATACCATATGTGGTATTGCATTGGTGTTGGGACAACTTATACTCAAATCTACAGAGATTGTGTTAGCCATTGTTGTTTTCACACCCTATATGCAAGATATGTTTATGACACAGGTTTGTATATTGGCACATTTTAATATATCCTATAAGCTCGCATGAAAAAGTGTAGCAAATTAGAGGGATGACAAGGCTTGATTTTAAAATGGGCATCCTGAATGAATTCAGACTTTACTACTGTATATATTTCATAATCAGGACTACACTTTAAAATACCTGATGGAGAGAGGAGAAAAAAAAAAAAAGTCTGGCTGATTGGAAACAAGCATCTGCTAGACTTATGCATTAACTTCCAATGCTTGGCAGAATGAGATTTCCTAAACAAGCTTAAAATACTCTTTACGATCCATAACTGTTACTCCAACATGAATATGGCCATTCATAGACCGGGTCTGCAGATCAGGAGTCACTCAGTTGCTCTCCATTTGAGGAGGATCCTGACCAGGGGGAAGCCAAATCCTCAGTTCATAATCAGTGATCTAAATATCACAAGTGATAAACTAAAATTTGCAGCCAGTGTTATCCAGAGCATCATCATCATCTTGAATAGATAACTATAACCTGCATCAATCTAATCATTATGGAGATACCAAAATCCTCCATCCCTGTTGAAAAATCTCATACTGGAAATTGTACTTTGCTATTAAAAGTAAAATTGTGCTATCACCTTAATCACAGAGCTACTACCAAAGAGCTAGTTGCTAAAAATTAGTCATACAACTATGGACCGAAACTGGCATTTAGTAGACTTAATGTTTATACCTTTTTTGTTTCTTGAAGGAGAGATTTGCAGCAGCACTGCAAAACAGCATTGGGAAAAAGGTTTAAAAGCAAAAGTAAAAGAGCAAGTGATTGAGCTTGCGAGTGTGTCTTTGTCTTAAGTGTGGGACTTGAGATTGAGGGACAGTATCGTATCGTTTTAGAATTACTTGTTCCATGGGGCACACCAGAGAGGCAGCGGGAGATTAGAGAGGTGAGCAAGTGACTCAAATTGGTGTAGGGAAGAGGGATTTGGGTTTTGAGAACTGGGCTGACTTCCGTCTTGACTACAGACTATGCTAGGGATGGGCTGCACCTAAATGGGGAGGGTGCAGCTGTATTGGGGGGACAAAATGGCCAGGAAGTTGGAGGAATATTTAAACTAGGAACCAGGGGAGTGGGGAGGGAAACTACAAATATAGCGTGCAAGATGGTGAAGATAGAGAGCTGGGAATTAGGAATAAGACAGAGGGTGGAATGGAGTGGAGGGAGGGGGTATAGCATTAAAGAGAACAGGGAGAAAGGAATAAAAAAAAAAAAAAAAAAACCTCTAAACTGCAGCTGACCAACAAAATAAATGAACTAGAATTATTAATTGCTGAAGAAAAATATGACATGGTGGGGATAACAGACAAGCAAACCTACTAAACAATTCTCTCCACTGTATTTACTAAGGAGAAGGATGACCTTCCTGTTGAACAGAGGGATGAGGTAAACTCCAACTTAAATGTTTGTCCAGCCCAGAAAGTGCAGCTCCGTCTTAAGATTAAAATAGACAAATCCCCAGGTCCTGATGACACTCGTGTGTCCTAAGGGAGTTAAGTAATGTCATAGATGGGCCGCTATTAATATTTATGGACTGTAATAACGGGGTATGCCCCAAAGGATTGGCGCATAGCAAATGTGGTGCCAATATTCAAAAAGGGGTCAAAAAGTGATCCAGGAATCTATAGGCCGGTAAGTTTAACCGCTGTGGATATAATATTGAAGGTTTTCTAAAAGATGATATCCTGCAGTATATCACTGAAAATAAATGTATAACGCCATTCCTCATAGAAGCTGATGAGATTAGTGTGATAGGACCGATCCTTCATAAAACCATGCTGAAAGTTAGTTCCAGACTGGATTGGGGTGAGGCATTGGATGTAATATATCTAGATTTTCCTGAAGCATTTGATACTGTGCCACATAAAAAGGAGAATGCTTGGACTGGGGGAAAGTGTGTGCAAGTGGGCAACTGGCTCAGTCTCTTTAACATGCAACCTATAGAGTTAATTGATGCGAACATCCGAGACAGACAAGCGTTTATACATCCAATAAATCTCATGTGAACTTAAACTCCATATGGTTAGACCACACGTCAATGAATTACAAGAGACAATAGAATCTGTTTTAAAAAGGTTCTTAAAATGCTCCTTTAAATGCCCATTTTATAATGTATACCAAAGTAATTGTACTAACATTTTAGAAAGTAGTGTATACGGTAAGTTTTAGCCATTAGTTAACAAGGGAAATGTCTGCTAGAAAGACTAGACACTGATAATTGCATGTGTCGGTCTGATAAGGTTACTGCAGGTCAGATTTTAAATCCCAGTTTTTAGCGAATAAAATTCACTTCAGTTTTAGTTTTAAAAACAGCAGTGGAAATTCTAAGTGCATATTTATAATGTTAATGTTTTTGAATTCCCTTTATCTTAAATTGCATTGCCTAGTCCAGAGAAAACCCATTAAGAATAGAGAAATCCTACAAAAACTGCCCTTCTACCAGCCAGTATGTATCTGATGAAGTGATAAGTGTAACTTGCGAAATAAGTAATTTTATGCAATACATAACCAATAGATCTTAAGAGAATTTTTTTTTTACTAAAGTTTGTTACAAAGTTTTTTTACTGAACTGCACTAAGAGCATGCTTTGAAGATTAATACTATACAATCTATGTACATACATAGATTGTACAGCTTCTCTCATTTTATCTGTCTGTATCCTTAAACTCTTAAAAGATGCCCACAAGTGTGCTGTACCATGCATTGTACAGCATAAATCGGTGAGCATATATTTACCACCTGTTAAAGCATAAAAAGTGTAACATTTATTTCCTTTCCTCGGTCCTGAAAACTGTGTGGAGTCTCCAGCAGTGAGCAAGGATTAAGAATCACAGCAACATATGATTTAACACAAGTTAAACAGGGAAAAACCATTTTAGAAATTCATGTCTGCAAAGGAACAAGTTATGGCTTTCTTTTCATCATGTGTACATGTAGAAAAGGTAACAAGAGGTTTATATTATATCGAAGGAGATTTAAGATCCATTTCTATGCATGGATGGAAGGTTGAGCTAGCTTTATGCAAAAGGGAGAAGTAGAATCTCTTCCGATACAATTCAATGTATCTCAATTGTAGTTTCCCTTGGGAAAGGTAGACAAAAAAAATAAATAAATAGATAAAAAAAAAAGTATTGTTAAATGTTTTAACAGAACTGAAGTGCAGACATTGCTATTAGCCATAATCAGAAGGATTTAGAACCTGAATGGTCAACCAGGTTTGGATCTTCATAGTGGGAGAAAATGAAATATTCAATTTCCATTTGGTCAAAATCCTCAGTGAAATCCGCAGCAGGGAATAAGATATCAAACCCTATAGTTCTAAAAATGTGTTTTATACCAAGTATTTATAATGTGCAGAATAGTTTTATAGTCAAAAGCAAGGGAGACAGGCAAGTGATAAAAATAATGCATTTATACCCAAATTAGAATATTTTATCAGTAAGATCAAATCAATATGGTTCTCTCATGATCTATGAGACATGGCTGTGATACAAATGAAGGTGAATGGTCATGTAGAATGATAAAAATCATAATCCAGGGAAATAAAATATTTAAAATTGTAAATCCGTAATCTACTAATGCGTGAATGAGGATCGTGAGAGATTTGGTTCTGATCTCCACTACTGAGAAGAATGAAGATAAATGGATTCAGAGCTTCAATACGGATATGAAGAGGTTTTAAAAACGGTTATACTGGTTTCTAAATTCAGACATTTGATCTTTGACAGCCAAAGTAAGCTGTTCATGGTCTCAACTTTGCCTTCAAAGACATTCTGTAGTTTAAATTTAATAATTCCCATTGTGAGGAAAATGGACTCAAAAAATGACAAGTCATCCCCCCTCCAACTTCATAACTCAAGTCACTCAGGTTGCAGACATCTCCCACCACAACTCAGTCACAGAAAGCCTCAATTAGCCCCCAACTCAGGCCCATTGTAAATGGCCTGCAAGAGGAAGATGTCAATTATGCAAGAGTCATTCAGCCCCAGCGAACAACGGACAGAGGGGTTGCCATCGCAGCAGGAGAATGTCATCATATGAAAGAATCCTCCTGCAACTTCATTAGCACTCGACTCCTGCTGAAGCATATGGGCTCTCCCAACAAAAGGCTCTCCTAGACATAGCGGCCCTGATATTTCATAAAGATTTATGGGAGACCTGTTCATAACCGATCCATGGCAGTTTCATATTTTAAAATATGAAACTTTCCGCCCGTCCTACTTCCACTCCAGTGGTTCTACCCTTCAGGGTAAGGCAGAAACACAAAGCTGGCCTTAGGAAGCCCATAGGATAGGCATGCCTGGTACCGGTCCCGATGGTGCCACTGGCTCAGTTCTGTCAATGCCCTGCCGCAGTACGGCACATTTTTGCTTAAGCCCAAAACCTGGTTGACCCAAGAGGGAGGAGTTTGTATTCCATTCCAGGGATGTGAAGGGCGGTGTGGCATGGTCTGACGCAATACTGTATAAGCTGAAGCCCAGGCTTGCACAATGGTTGCTTCCTGGAGCACCCACAGAAGTAGGCCACATTAGACCCACCTCCACCATGTCGGCCCAGAACCAAGCAAACCTCAGGTAACTGGACACATTTTAATGCCTTTGTTTGTAACCATACAGATATCGGTCAGAGGTGCAAATATAGGTATAGTATTGTATATATTGTCTAGTGCACACTCCAAGGTGAATTAAATCTATAAAACTTTAAATCTGAGCTAGTCTGTCTTGATAATCGAACTCACCCGCCCTATTACAGTCATTAAGACATAGCTACCCCAAGGCTGGTTCCTGGCATTGCTGTAAGACTAATGGGCTGGTCTTATAACCAAACAAGGAGCTGGTGGCAGCTTATTTGGCCCTGGCAGAGCTCCATTTAACCAGCGTGGGTAAATGGATCTCTCCCAGCCGTTCAGGTATGTTGATGAAGGATGTCCTCTCACACTCCCTAGGTCTTCCTGTGCCCGTGTGGACAGGGGTAGACTCAAATTGTATCTGGCTGACCTTGCCACCATACACCCCAAGTCAGGCTGTTGACCCTCAAGTGGCCCGGCAGGGGTTTTCCCGACACCCATATACTGAACTATGGTTACTAGTTAATTGCAAAAATGTTGATTAAGCAAGAGTTCCCTCATAACTGCAACAAATATCATAATTGGGCAGATTGTTTTTTGCAGAGTTTTCTATTTTTTATAAGCCCATGTATAGTTATGAAGTATGGGAAGGCTGCATTTGAAAACCTAAAAGGAGACAATTAGTGACATACTGCACACATCAGCTGCAGAGAAAACATCTGAACTTTTCGGTCTTTAAGTGACAGCTTTTTGAAGTGATGATGAATTACATAACTGACACCTCGTCTGCTCCCACCTGATCTTTGTGCTTTCACAGGTATGTCCTCTAGTACAAGCACCAGCATCTCTTCCTAACTGCTGTTATATTTAATTTTCCTGTATTGTGTTTTATGGTAAGGCCGTGTTCACACAGCTTATTCCCGACGGATTTGTGCGCCGTATTGAGCGCACAAATCCGCCGTGAATACGGGGCGGGACGGGGCCGGAGCGCGGCGGGGGCACCGCTCCCGGCCCCATAGACAATGCATTGTTTACGGCGCGTCCGCACCGTAAATAATGTGCATGTCACTTTCTCCCCCCGCGGCGGATTTGCCGAGCGGGGAGGAGCGACGGAATCCACTGTTCTCTATGAGAGCAGTGAATTACCGTAATGACTCCGACGGATTGGCGCCGTATTGAAGCGCAAATCCGGCGCGGAATACGGCGCCAATCTGTCGGCAAATAAGCCGTGTGAACGGGCCCTAAGTGTTAACTGCATAGAACCCCCAGCTCTGTTTAAAATAATTAGCATGTGTTTATGATTAGCTAAGGCTATACACCAGTTGCCCTTTGAAGCATTTCCTTTATGCTATCTTTGTAAACCCACCTGTTTGTCACCAGAAAGCAGTGATTTAATCAGTACATACTATATATTGAAGCCTTGTGGTCTGCAGGCATTTAAGCAACAGCTTTTTGAAGTGATGACAAATTATGACCGAATTGTGACAAACTTATCTTTGTAAGTAACTGGGCTTTCTAACCTACAGCTTATTCACAATGCTTACTATTGCAATCTTGCTGCCTTTTCCCCCCCTGTCCTCCCATCTAGTCATGCCTCCAAACAATTCTGTTCACATTAGCGCCTCTCTCCTTCCCTCTCTCATGCACTACTTACTTATCCTCTTTCATGGTGCTGCACAAACATTGCTCATATCCATCACTGAGTCATCTGTGGTCACTTTTCATTCTCCTGCTTCTTGCTGCAGGAGACATCTAAACCCAGGCCACCTTCCTTTACTGCTTAGAACACCTCCTCTTCCTCCCACAGAAACCCAGCTAACCTGCATAATTTTCGTTGTACGTCTTTTCCTCTCACATTTAAATGTGCTCTGTGGAATGCCCAATCCGTCTAATAAACTCACTGCTGTCCATGACCTGTTCCTTTCTAACTCCCTCAATCTCCTAGCTCACAGCAACTTTGCTATAGCCATCAGACATAGCGTCCCTTGCCGCTCTCACCTATGGTGGCCTACACTTCGCCCGCGCCCCCAGCCCTGAGAACCGGCCCAGTGGAGGAGTTGGCATACCTTTCTCCACACTGCGCCTACCAGGTCATTCCCCCTGCACCCTCCCTTTTCCCTCCTTTGAGGTCCACACCCTCACTCTTTTGGCCATTTTCTCTGAGTTGCAGTTGTCTACAGCCCCCCCCCCCCCCGGCTCACATTGCCAGTTTCTGGATCATTTTGCTGCCTGGCTCCCTCACTACTGAAATACCCACACTCATGGGCCACTTCAACATCCCTATTGACAACCCCATGTCTCCTTCTGCCTCGCCTTCTTTCACTAACCTCTTCCCTTGGCTGCTTGCAACTTATAGACTCTTCAACTCACAAGGATGGGAACTCTTGATCTGGTCTGTCGCCTCTGCTCAATTTCTAATCTTACCAACTCACCTTATTAACTCTGATCATAACCTTATCTCCTTCACCATCACTAATTTTTATTCTTCTCTGGACACCTGGCCATCGACCATTCCGAAATCTCGGCTCTATTAACACTGAGGAACTGACACCATACAGTCCTCACTGCCCCCAATCTCCTCTCTCCCCTGTCCTGGCTGTTAAACGTTAAAATGAAACGCTCTATCACCCTGGATATGTTGGCACCACTCACACACAAACAACCTTGGCACACGCCTCAATTTTCTGCAGCAGTGTTCCCGATGTGCTGAGCGTCTATGGAGAATGTCAAAGCTAGCTGCAGACACAACTATAAAGTCACGCCCAGGACTCGGCACACTGCCCTTCACTGTGCCAAACAAATATTTCACCTCCTTCATCTCAACATTACACAACCCAAAAACGCCGTTTTGACACTTTCCACTCCCTCCTCAGACCTAAAGCTCATGCCCTGGTCACTGACCTCTGATCTGAAGACCTGGCCACTCACTTCAAAGAGAAATTGACAGTATCCGGCAAAACATCCCATCACAATCCCCAAACACCAATCATGTGCCTCACCACACATCCTCTAGCCTGCTCGCAGCCCTTGACCAGACATCAGAAGAAGTGTCCAGGCTTCTCCTGTCTGTGTGCCCCACCACTTGCTCTAGTGACTCCATTCCCTCCCGCCTTCTCCAGTGTGTTTCTCCAGCTGTCCTTTCTAACCTCACTACAATCTAACTTCTCTCCCCCTCCCACTGGGATCTTCCCATCCTCCTTTAAACACGCTATAACACCTTTACTAAAAAAAAAAAAAAAAAAAAGCCCACTCTGGACCCGTCCTGCCCTGCTAACTACCGACCAGTCTCTAACCTGCCCTTCATCTCTAAACTCCTGAAATGCTTGGTCTACTCTCGCCTGATCTGCTATCTCTTCTTGACCCTCTGCAATCAGGTCTGCTCTTTACACTCCAGAGAAAGTGCTCTAACAAAAGTTTCAAGTGATCTGACATCAAAATCTCAGGGTAACTACTCGATGCTGCTTCTCCTGGATCTCTGCAGCATTTGACACTATTGAGTACAAAAGTGTCCTCAGCATGCTAAGCGCTATCGGCATCTAGGACAACCCTCTCTTGGTTCTCATCCTACCTCTGACTGCTCATCAGTGTCTCATTCTCAGGTCCCACAGGGATCCGTTCTTGGTCCTCTCCTCTTCACTCTACACAGCCCCCATTGAACAAACCATCAGCAGATTTGGCTTTAAGTACTATATCTATGCTGATGACACCCAATTATACACCTCTTCCCGAGACATCACTCCTGCATGGCTACAAAACACCAGTGATTGTCTGCTCTCTTAACATGTCCTCCCTCTAGCTTCAACTAAACCTTACTAAAACTGAACTTTTAGTTATCTCACTGTCTATTAACTGACCCAACCCTGTTATTTCTGTCTGTGTGTGGCACCACCATAACTCCTAGGCAGCAGGCCCACTGTCTTGGGATTATACTAGATTCTATTCTGACCTTCACCCCATACATCCAATCCCTGTCCCACTCCTGTCACCTGCACCTTAAGAACATCTCCAGAATCCATCTTTTTCTCACTGTAGAAGCAACCCAGACTCTTGTTGCACTTATTCTCTCTCGTCTTGACTACTCTAACTCCCTACTTGTTGGTCCCCTTCTGTAAACTCTCCCCTCTCTAATCTGTCCTGAATGCAGCAGCCAGGCTTGTCTTTCTAGCTGCTATACTCATGCCTCTACCCTGTGTCAGGCACTGCGCTGGTTGCCCATTCAGTACAGGATACAACTCATCACTCTCACCCATAAAGCTATCCACAGCGCTGCACCCTTCTACATCTGTCTACCACCCTACCAGGTCTCTCCGCTCTGCTACTGATCCAAGATTACACGCCTCGCTCATCCGAACCTCCCATGCCCGTCTCCGATTTTGCATGTATTGCACCAGTTCTCTGGAACATGTTACCCCTTGTGATCAGACACTCACAACCCTCAGTTTTACATGCGATCTGAAAGTTCATCCTTAGACAAGCCTACCAAGATCCCAAGTTGTTAACCCCCAAAATTCTGTTACACATTCATCACTTCCTGAACTTTGGCACCCACAGGCACTTACCTGTATATAGATGTATGGTTGGGATGGCAGGTTCATCCCCTTTGTGTATACTACCGCATATTTATGCAACATGGCTGGACCACTAAACCAAGCACTTCTCACCCTTTGTTTTACCCGTACACCCGAAGAGACTAAGCTCTTGGGAGCAGGGCCCTCACATCTCGTGTCTCATTTGTAAGTAGCATGATTATGGATTATTATTAACTGAAGATAGTCTCACATTTCTAAAAGGACAAGACTCTGAAAACCTGGACACTTCTGTAATACTGTATATGGTTTCTCTTAACCTCATTTTATTTCTGGCGGACAATGAATACCATTGTTTTCCTCACGGTCTGTAGTACTGTGCATATTTTCTTTTGCTATATGTTTGTGCCTCCAGTACAGATGGTTTCTGCACTTAAATTGCAGTCAGAGAAGACTAAATTTTCGGACTGTTTAAATATTTTATATCCACTGTCAGGATGAAAGGCTTAAAGGGGTTGTCTCGCTACAATGATTGGGTTTTAATTTAAAGATCTTTAAAAAACAAGCAGCTTTGCAATATATGTTCATTACAAATGTTCTACTGATTTTGAGCTAGCCCTGTTAGTATTACTACATCAGCTTCTCAAATCTCTATAGTAGCCGACCTGTTGATCCTTATCTTACTGGCTGTCAGGTCTGAATGACTCATCACCTTTGAAGACAGGTCAGAGCAGAGAGCACCTCCTGCACAGAATGCTTCTGTAGTGGAGGGAGGGAGGGGGGAGGGAGGACTCTGGCGTCTGTGTCCGAGCTGCCTGGATTAACCCTGTGTGTCCCTGCTTCCTCCTGCTCTCTACACAGATAGATGTGACAGCAGTGACCCTGTCTGTTACTATAATCATGATATGTCTTTGGAACTGTGACTATACTAATACTATACAGATCAGGCATGTGAATACTTTATGTTCTCCTGTATTAGGGACACATCCTGAGTATAGTAACACTGCCCTTGTTGTTGCTGGAGATGTGGAGACTTGTAAGCTAAGCAGGGGATATAGGAACACATGCATCCCCTCTGCTCTATTAGCACACAGCTTCATATTCCTCTCTACACTCATAGATCAGCCCTCTCCTGTAACAGACCTAGGCAGGCACACACAGGGTGAACTCTGAGAGCAAACCCCCCCCCCCCCCCCTCCCCCCCTGTATAGAAGTTACGTAGCTGCCTGTGTGCTGATGGGAGGGGGGAGAGGGAGCAGAACAGACAGACCAAGAAGCACGCCCCTCAGTTCAACTTACCAGGGACACTGACAGGCTGAAAGCTCGTAATGAGACAACTCCTTTAAGCCAACAATACTCCAAGCCTGCATTAGGCCTGATCAGTTTATACTTCATAGCTGACAGTATGCGGTTCTTTTAGGAATCACAACTCGAGATGAGTTCACCACACTGAGTTGTGGTTCCTGTCCTGCCATTTGACTATCCTTAAGAAATCTAACCAGTTATAGACATGGACAAAAATAGTCCAGGAAGGAATGGCTGTGCTCCATCTCCTTAGTTCATTAGCTATGTCCTTTAGTCCTGACTAAGCAAATTCTCTTGGACCCCTCCCTTCTCCGATGTACTTTTCCTGAGCAAATTCTGCTCAGACAACAGCCATGCTAGTGCAGCACTGCCCTGATAATGTAAAAATTAAAATAGAACAAACTGGATATTACAGCATTACCATATAGCACCACAGCATTCTCTTATGTAGTTACGGACCCTATGCTTCAGCCAAGGAAGATAAAAATATGACTACATTTGAAAGTATAGAGTATTGTCCAAGTCATTTTTTTTCATACGCTATCTGAGACAAAGTGACTGGTGTGATCCACATGTCTGGACACTACATACATGGATGCACATATGTAAGAGAGACAACAAAACATTTTAAAAAACAGGAGTGAATAACTGGCAAGTAAATAAACTTAATTACTTTAATCTAAATCTTTTTAAATATTCATTGCTGTTGCACTGGGATAGTGGACAGCATCACCGGCAATTTTTATCAGTGCACAATCTGCCATATGTATGCACTACTGGAATAAGAGGACCAGGGTGAATACCATTGTGACAGATGAGAGCGTGTTGCTACTGTGGTAGCTTGCATTTTAGATCTAGAGGAGCAACATGCAACACTGAGGGTGATTGACAAACATGAGAGGAGTTTGCTTCTCATCGAGTAAACACTTAGTGGGCTAAATGTTGAAGGTGGAGTATTAGAGGGGGGGGGGTGAAAGGCCACTTCTGCTTCTGAGCTTCCTAGTAAAGTCGTCAAGTTAGGTGATAATGCTGGGGAATCAGTCTCAAATAGCAGCCCTAGTGGAAACTGCTATTCCTTGCAACTGGAAGAGCATTTAAACTAGTAGTCAGGAGGATGGGAATGCAGGTAGGAAAAGACAGTAGTTGTAGGGGATTCTATAAATCAGGAAGACTGACAGAATAACTTGCTGCCAGCACCGCCTCAACCGAATGGTTTGCTGTCTCCCTGGGGCCAGGGTTTGGCATGTGGTGGACAAATTACTGGGAGGGGCTGGCGATGACCCAGGTGTTATGGTCCATGTTGGAACCAATGATAATACAGGGTAGGTGGAGGAGCCTAAAGAAAAAAGTTTTAAAGAACTAGGCTCAAAGCTGAAAGGAAGGTTGTGTTCTCCAGAATACTGCCTGTGCCATGCACTATGCAGGAAAGACAGTGGGAGGACTGGGCTGATTTTTCATTGGTGTACAATCTGTTTTCTACACATAAATTGCATTTGAATAGAAGGGAGTTGACTGTGCTGGGGGAAAGAGTTCTAGAAGGGTTGCAGGAGTATTTAAACTAGGGATGAGGAGGGAGGGCAATCTAGAAAATGTAGGGGTAGATAGGTTAGAGAGTGGGCAGATGATCTCAGCGGGGGGTGAAGTTGAGGGTGTGGGGGGGGGGGGTGCTGGACTAGCACCGTGGATAAGGCGATCCATGTTGTAAAGCAGCATTGAAGATATAGGTGCCCACAATATCTCAAGTAATCTCATGCCATCTACTAAGTGTGTAATATACAATGACATGCTGTCCACTAAAGGTGTAATGTATAATCCCACACCATCATCAGAAAGGGTAACATTTAATCCCATACTGTCTACTGAATGGGTAATGTAGAATTTCATGCTGTCTAATGAACGTTTTACATATCATCCCATACTGTTGACAAAGCATAAAACTGGAAGGGAACTTAAGATACATTCACAAATGCCAGAAGGTCTAGCAACTAATATGGGGGAGCTTGAGGTACTAGTTCTAGAGGAGCAGATTGATGTGGTTTGCATTGCTGAAACACGGCTGAACTCCTCCCATGATTGGGCTGTCAACCTTCAAGGTTTTAATCTATTTAGGAGGGACAGAAAACAGGAAGGGAGGAGTGTATATGTAAGGAGGGATAAGAAGGCAAATGGGAAAGAGGCAAGAGAGGGTGAAGATGTGTTACCACAGGTAGGGGTTAATGCAGAATTTTTTTTTGCCTTAATCTATAGGCTCCCTAACATCACTGAGGAGATGGAAGAAGAGATCTGGGCAGCACAGGCAGGTACAGTGGTAATGGGTGACTAATTACTCAGACATTGACTGGGGTCATAGTTCTTCATCAACTGCAAAAAGGAAGTTCCTCAGTCTATTACAGGATAACTTTATGGGCCAGATTGTGGAAGAAATACAGAATGTTGAACAATGAAATACTTATGAGGTATATTTGGTAACTGACAGCGAGTCAGTTTGGACTGGTCTTGGAATGTAGCCGATTTCATTCATGTGCAAATTTTAAAAGGTAATACAATAGGGCTCAGGATAATATTGTAAAACCTGACTCAGCCCAATCCCCTCTATAAAAGGGGATGCATCATGAAGGTAGAGACTAAAGATTTTCAGGCCTCATGGGAAATGGGAGCAGGTATGGTATTGGAGATGGGGTATAAAATACAGTCAAGCTGTTGGAAGCTTTGTCTCTTGGGATAAAAAGACAGGCAAGCTGTTGGAAGCTTTGTCTCTTGGAGGAACATCTCACTTAGGTAAGCTGTTGCTCGCAGGAAGGGCCCACATTTGGTGGGACTCTTGAGAAGGCACATGGAGAGCTCTGCTCATGAACTTTGTGTTAAGGTCCTGGATGACAACATAACATTGCATTTTATTATGTTATATGATTTGTAACTTATCAGTATTCGTGGTGTTATGTAATATTTGTTGTTTCTTGCTGTGCATCTCCATATAATTTAATAACCATCAATATCACATGCTATACAATACTTTATACACTTGTCTTTCATTTATTGCACCTAACCTTTCAAATCTAACCCAGTAAAAGGGTGGATTGTATATCTACACATAGATACATATTTATGATATTTATATGATATGATAGAGGGAATTTTTTTCTTCTTTCAACATGCTTTATTGAAACAGTAATAAACAGCTCTTACTATGCATATGTCTGCTCGTATCCAACCCAAAAAATTATATAAGCATATAACATGTCAATTAACATACAATCTTCCAATTAGCTTTTCACAGCTATCACTGTAGTACAAACTAAAGCATAACATTTGGCAGTATCAAAATTTTAAAACAGTTTTTCCAATGGCAGAGTGCCAATACTTCCCATCCTTCTCCCGTCGGACCGCTCTCCATCATCCGCCTGCGATCCACCGAGAGAGTGACAAGTTACATACACATAGAAATGGGACAATAAATTCATCACTAAATGCAATAAGAACTAATATGTGTCTGCCCGTTGGCAATAAAGGAAAGAATAGAAAAGCAAATCTAAACGCAAAAAAAAAAAAAAAAAAAAAAAAAAACACACAATCTGTAAATTAGTTCAGACGAGGCAGAGTATCCAGCCCATCTAGGCGACCCTAACAAATTATACCCAAAGCTACATTTTGTGCGGTACATCTGAGGAGGGGAGAGGAAGGGGAGGGAAAAGAAAGGGGGGCAAAAGCTGCTCAGAGCACAGAGGTCCGATCATGTCGAGTCTCTGTACTCCGGGGAGTCGACAAACAGCCAGTCGCACCATTTCCTGTAAAACCTAACCACGTGCTGCATACTTCAGGAGCATGTTGTATATAACTGAGATGGAACGCCGTGGAGCCTGCTGTTGAACCCACAGAGTCTCGAATCCCTATGGATCCCTAGCCAAGTCGAGTTTAAGTCTATTGGTGTCAAAGCAGTGCCTTATCTGCATGTACTGGAGCCACACGTTTGGGGTTTGGTTCTGTGCCGCCACGCCTTCGCTGTATGGTTTAAAAATGGCATTTGTAATAAAGTTACTAACCGTCAAAAGGTCTCCACTCCGTGTTATCTTGATATAGAAGACAAGCCACGGAGATGTTCAATTCATGGTTGCCCATAATTGGCATCAGTTGGCCCCCGGGTGCATACAACTTAAGTTACTGTATTTGTTTTCAGATAACAGGTTGCAGCATGATAGATCAAGGGTAAGCATGACAACCGTTGGTCCCGCAGGCGAGGCCATATCCAGGTTAGAAAGGCCAATGACCCCGCGTAGATAGCGTCTTCAAGTTGTACCCAGGATGTCGAGGTCTTGGCATGGAATCAGTCCAGCACCCTGGCCGCTGTCGAGGCCACATAGTACAGTTTCAGATCAGGAAGGGCCAACCCACCATCCTCCTTACGTCTAGTCAAGGTTTCCCGGGCTATCCTTGGTCTTGCGTTCCCCCAGACAAAACTTGCCAAAACATTTTTTTCAGGTCTCTAAAAACCCAATGGGAAGGACGATTGGGAGAGTCTGGAACAGATACAGGATCCTCGGGAGAATGTTCATTTTAAGGATACTAATGCGGCCTGTCCAGGAAAATTCCTTCCTGTCCCATTTGTCCAAGCTGGCCTTAATGTTTTGAATAAGGGGGTGCTAAATTCAACTGGAAAATATATCACTCAAATTTTTGGAGCTCTGAAACCCAAGATATGTGAAATGATCTGCTACCAACTTAAAGCCAAAATTTACTCTGTAACCGCCTTAATTCCTCTGGATCCAGGGAAACACTTAACGCGACGCTCTTGGACCAATTCACTTTGTAGTTACAAACCAGGCCAAATCTGTCCAACAGGTCCATCAGGGCAGGCAAGGAAGACTCCGGTTGTGTGACGTAAAGCAAGAGATCATCGGCAAACGCTGCGCATTTGTACTGTTTATCTCCGATCTGCAGTCCCCTGATCTCCCGGTCCGCCCTGATGGTCCAAATCAAGCACTCCATCACCAACACATACAAAATGGGGGACAGATGACACCCTTGCCTTGTCCCATTGCGAATGTCAAATGGCTGGGACAGAGCGCCATTGACCCTGATCTGTGCCGACGGGTCTCGGTAGAGAGCCATGATTCTCTGTAACATAACAGGCCCTATCCCCACGTTTGACAGGGCGGACCGCATAAACTGCCAATCCACCCTGTCAAACGCCTTCTCAGCGTCAATGGACAGCAACATTAGTGGGGTCTGGACCCTCTTTGCATGACTAATCAGGGAGAAGGTTTTCAGGGTGTTGTCCCTTGCCTCTCTCCCTGGGACAAAACCCACATGGTCTATATGGATTAGGTCTGTCAGGATGGTGTTAAGTCTATTGGCGATGAGCTTGGTGAACATCTTGGCATCGGTATTAAGCAGTGAAATGGGCCTATAACTCGCGCATAACATTGGGTCTTTTCCAGGTTTGGGAAGAACTGTGATGTGGGCCTGTGTAAAAGATGGGGGATTGGTTGGGCGCCCGCAACAGAATTAAACGATGCTAGAAGAGGGTCCACCAGCTCATTTTTAGATACCTTAGAGAATTTGGAGGTAAACTCGTTTGGGCCTGGGCTTTTCCCAGACGGCAGGGAAGAGACAACCATTCCTAGCTCCTGCATTGAGAAGGGGGCTTCCAGTGCATCCAAACGTGCATCCAGTGCAGGCCCGGGTGCTAGGTTCATAACGGCAGTCGGATTCCCCCAGTAGGAATCTGCCTGGGGGAGGGAGACCATAAAGTTCCCTATAGTATGCATGAAATTCAGCTAAGATTTACCTGGTGTAAAACATTGACCCGCCTCTCCTAGTCTTAAATCGAGGGAACAAATAAAGTCGCTCTTTTATCCCTTAGGGATCGAGCCAGCATTCTTCCCGGTTTGTTGCTCCCGACGTAAAATTTACCTGCACAAATTTGCCGAAATCTGGCCATTTTTCTGTCCAACAGCTTTTTAATCTCCTGCCGTGTCTGCATGAGTTGCCGTAGATCCGAGTCAGCCAGGGTCATTTTATGCAGACTTTCAAGTTCCGCCAGTTTTGTTAACAGTTTAAGTTGAAAAGCTGCTTCTCGCCTTAGGCGGGCCCGTGCTTAATTAGCACCCCCGCAGGACACTTTAATGATTCCCATTTAATTTGGGGCAGGGTAGGATCTGAAGAGTGCGTGTTGGAAAACAATTTAATGGTCTGGGACAGGTCAGCCACACAAACTGTCATTAAGCAATGATTCATTCAATCTCCAACTAAATTGCTTAGTTAACACATGTGGGATCTGCAGCTCACATGACACCGGAGCGTGATTGGAGAATAATATGTTCCCGATACTCGGGTTCAAGGCCTCAGGCAAGAGCATGCTGGAGGAACAGGTTGTTTATTCTACTGTATCCTGCATGAGAATAAGAGTAGAAAAGTATAGTCTCGCACGCTCGGGTGGAAAAGTCTCCATACATCACAGAGCTCCATATCGAGCAGGAGCCTTCGGATTCTATTCAGTCTGTGTGACGAGACCGACGAGCATCCCGTTGAGGTGTCTGTACCTGGCTGCAAAGCCATGTTGAAGTCCCCGCATAAGATAATTTTCCCTTGGGCGAACTCGTTCAATTCGTCTAGTACCCTATGCAGAAAAGTGAGTTGGCCTTTGTTTGGGGTGTAAATGGTTGCAAGGGAATAGGTGAATCCTCCAATGTCACAGTTGACAAAGATATCGGGCATCTATGTCACATTTAACCTCTGAGACTTTAACCGGGAGATCTTTATGGAAAAATATGGCTACACCTTTGGTTTTGTGGGTCGGGTTACTACTGCAATACCAGTGGGGGAAATATCTATTTTTTTAGGACTCGAGATGCCCCTCTAGAAGATGGGTCTCCTGTACACATAGTATACGAGTCTTCTGCTTAGGCATAGCATAGAGAATTTGCAATTGCTTCTCCGGCACATTAAACCCTTTGACATTGAGAGAGGCTATTTTGAAAGTCGCCATGGTACGAGGGAGGACTGAACAATCAACCCTGCAAACTTAGGAAAGACACGATCTGCCTTGTCCGAACAAAAAACAAAATAACCGAACCTTCAAACTATCAAATGAAAAAGAACCAGCAATGAAGGCCTGAGTGCCAATATACAGGCCAGCAAAGAAAGCTACACTGTGTGCCTGTCATTAACAGAGGTTGATTCTGCACAGTGTCAGTCAGGCACCTATTAGGGGAGGAGGGCAAGGAACCCTATCAACCCTGGGTAGAGAGAGATAAAGCCGACAACCAAATGGGAGTAGGTCTGTCGTGTGGCCTATAGAAAAACAGGAATTTTCTAGTCCTAAGCAAATGGGTCAGAGAGTGGCATAATGGATACAGTGGCCAATAGGTGTCCCAGTGGACCCGGCCGGCATTCTGGACAGCCCTGACCGAGTGTCGCCAACCGCCCGGTTCAACAATCACAACAGGGTGCTAGAAAGTGGTCACACCTCTGTTATGACACTACACTCTGCTGCACACCTATAGTGGTATGGGGCTCTGGAGAGTCATTGTGTAGCCTAGGGCGGATTGCTCCTCCCACTACTCTATTTTCGGGACTAGTCTCTGGGAGCTCAGCAGGTGCTGCTCCTTCGGGGGCTCCCATGGGCCTTGTCGCCTCGGAGATGGACCAGACTGGGTAGTCGCCAGCAGCTGTGGCGCATTGGACACAGCAGAGTCCCAATCCGGGATTGCAACCTTGGGAAGCTTCAGTGCTTTAAGAAACACCGGCAAATCTGCCGGAGTTCTAAATATCACCGTGCCCTCCTCCGTCCTGACATGTAGCGCGAAGGGATAACCCCAGCGATACGCTATCCTTCTATGCTGCAGCAGGGCCAGTAAGGGCTTCAATGCAGCACGAAGTTGTAGAGTACGTCTCAACAAGTCTGGGAACAGGGCCAATCTAACCCCCCGTGAATAAAATGGTGGGGGCTAATCTCACTTTCTTCATTATGTCCTCCTTTATGGTATAATAATGAAGTCGACATATTACGTCCCTTGGTTTGGTGATATCCTGGCTCATGGGACGAAGAGCCCTATCTATCTCGACAGGAGAATCCTGGGCTTTTCCCATCAGCATATTAAATAGCTTTCGTAGATATGGGATTAGGTCCTGTGGTTTGACGACTCAGGGAGGCCTCTAATTCTAACATTGTTCCTCCTATTTCTATTCTCCAAATCGTCAAACTGGTCGACCAAGTGTTGGAGTGATTGCCGCGACTGAAGTGTCGCTTGCAAGTCCTGGATAGATTTTTGGACCAAAGAACGCGTGGATTCCAAAGAGTCAACCCTGGTTTGAAGTGCAAATACCTCCAATATTAGTGCAAATGGTATATAAACACAACGGTATGCTTCCGTAATAAAACATATTAGCGAGACATAGCGCTGTTTGAGAGGTGAGGTGTTGAGGAAGGCTCACACAGCACAGACGCTGGATGCAACAAGTCTACTCCGGACGGAATCTCCCATGCGATTACGCAAAGTAAAGGAGATACTTCAATGAACCACCAGGTGAATTATAAATGATAATACAATATATAGAAAGTGAAGTGTGGAATCTGTTTACACTGGACATTCAAATTTTTATGTAAGATTTGAATAAAAATTTATATGTTTTATTACGGACGCATACCGTTTTATATATACCATTTGCACTAATAATGGAGGCATATTGAATAGCAGGTGGGGACCTGCAGCGAAGGTATAACCTGTGTGTTCATTAATAAAGGTGCATTGCATGATGAGTATATAATCTGAAGTGCAAATACGTCAGCTTTGACCTCTCCCAGATCCTGCTGCCATGATAGTTTGATACCAGCTGGCTACCATGTCATTCTTGGTTGGTAAAAGCGTTAAGAGCACCTGGAGCTCTGGTTGGCCTTTGAGGATTCCCAGGACTTGTTTTTTTTTATAATGTCAGAGGTATAATCAGATGGACTTCCGAGATCGCAGCAAATATGAGAGTCATCCAGAAAGGAGTCCTGGGATATCGTTAAAACATTGGTATGAGGCCCACTAGGTAACCTCCGTGGACCGCCTGATGGGGACACATGTGGAGCCCATGGCACCTGAGACCCGTCAACACCAAATGGGCCCTCAAGTGGGTCTGTTACAGTCTCTTGAGAGCACACCCCCAGGCTGTCTGAGCAGGGATGGGAGCACAGCGAGTCCTTCCTGTGTATACTGGGTGACACCGCCTGCGACCGTTCTCTCTCATAGTCGCATACACGTCCTGAGCTGGCTCCCAGTCCCCTCACCCCTGCCTCATCCTCTCTCAGGACATGCAACTCCCCAAGAAAACCTTGTCCAAAGTCCTCATCCTCCTCTGGACTTCTGCCCCCCACTACACTCCTCCAGTTGAGCCATGGATAGGGAGAGTCCCTTCGCTGGCATCTGCCCATCTGTTTCTGGCATCCCTCTAACATAGTCCAGGTCTCCCCCGGGCCCAAGCAGCCTCTACATTTTGGTCGGTGTGTGATCCGGTCTCCTCCTCCCTCGGCGGTGTTGGCAACTGGCGGCGCCGCTGAGACGCCACCGGACTTCTCTGTGGGGTCTCGTGCCGGTGAGTGGCGAGAGACCCCCAGACCTGTGGCGCTGCAGGCGCTCCTCCGATGCCACAGCATCTCCCAGTTGCATCTTCCTCCTTTGCGTGGGGGCCCTGGGAAGCCGGCTGGGCACCTGTGCCCTGCGCTGACTGTCTCTGCTGCGGTTGGGTCTCTGGTGATGACGGCCGGTCGTCGCCTCCTGCCACTCCACCGGATGTCTTCCGCTCCGGGAGGGCAACGTCCACTCGGCCCCGATGCTCAGTTTCTGCGGCCAAGTCCGGCAAGGCGCGCGACGGGTGAAACATCTGATGCGGGCGATCCTTGCCGGGCCCGGGTCACTGACATTGGCGCCAGGTCCTCCGCTTCTTCTCCCGAGGCCCTGCAGCTCGAGTCTCCTCCCCTTCTGGAAGATGGCGCCCGCACTTCGCCCCGTGGGTCCCAGGGGGAGGGCCGTGCCCCACGCAGGTAAGGTGCAAGGGCCCCACGGGTAATGGGAGTCCTCCGTCGGCGAGGTCCGCCGGTCTTGGGTCGCGGGCACTGCTTGCGGGTCTTCCACCGCTGCCCCGTCGCCTGCCATTGTAAATCTGTGCTCCCGTCCGTGGAGGGAAGATGGCACCCGCTCCGTCATGCCTGCCGTGGGTTCCGGGCTCTTGCGCTTCTGGAGCAGGGGCTCAAAGAAGTTTTTAATTGGCCCACTGGGCACCGGAGTTCCAGGAGCAGTCCTGGACCCCTTCTTGGCTCTTTTGGACGGCATTTTAAAGCTTTAGCCACTGAGTTATAGACCCACACGGAGCTCCAACAGCATGCGTCCTCCTGCCAGCATGTCAGGCCACGCCCCCAATAGAGGGAATTTCTTTCAACATGGTGAGCCTCAGGTAGGTTATGAGTGCAATTGTGGGGTACATTTGTTTGTGTAGATATTGTAGAGTGTTTTGATTTTTTGGGTATTTGTTGTTGTGTAAGATTCAACATGGAGTGCTTCTTGAAAAAACTGCTAAGGTAAAGGATATGCAGGAGCGATCTATTGATCCATGCTTAGAAGCTAAGAATTTTGTATCTCAGGCTATTGCAACTAAAGTTGTCAGTCAGAAAAAGAAAAGTGCATCTACCTTCAATCTGCTTCATTGCAGACAGTTACGCAAAACTGAAGGCACAAAACAAAATTTTATGCAACAAAGTAGAATGCCTTGATGTCTTGTATGGAGATCTGCAGGAGCAGAAAGTCTAGAGGGTCAGATCAATGTTTTGAAGGAGCTGGAAAGTTTTAAAATCTCTGCTAAAAATAGTGTTGCTTTGTCAGTTAGCAACCAGTTAGTAATGGCAGAGAACAAATTGTTGAAGATGGAAGTTGAGCAGCTTCAGGACAGGCTGAAGGCAGCAGAAAGCCATGTGGCTGGGCACACTGTATCCTCCATAGAGGATGAGGTTAATTTGTTAATATTTCAAAAGGTTTCAAATGTGCCCAATGTAGAGCAGTGTAGTACCATTTCTCCAAAGTTTGATAAAAATACTGTACAGTTAAGGCTACAGTACCTTATATGAATTTCAAATTGGTCAAATGCTTTTCATGTGCTCGTCTGGGGCATATAGCCAAATATTGTCCATTTTCTCTAAGGGAACAGAGGAAAGACCATGTCAAATGCTCTGCATGTGATCAATTGTGTTACATGGCAAAGTTTTGCCCAGGACATTAAGGAAAGCATTTGAGAGTTTCTCATGTGGCAGAGCTGGCCATATTTCTAGGTTTTGTTTCAACTTAAAGAGTAGATGTAAGGACTTACAACCACAGCAGGATGGATAACAAATGAAAGAAAGTACCGTATATACTAGAGTATAAGCCGAGTTTTTCAGCACAAAATATGTGCTGAAAAATGCAACCTCTGCTTATACTCGAGTCACTGTCGGCACTCAGGCGCTGCGATGGCCCGAGTGCTGACAGGGACGCTTCAGTTATATGCGGCTCCTCAGGGAGCACATATAACTGAAGGCCGAGTGAGCGCACAGTGTCCGGGCGCTGCGCTGGCCCGGGCACTGTCCGCGATCCCTTCACCTATATGCGACTCCTCCGGAGCGCATGCAGGAGAAGAGATACCCACTGCGGTGCACAGAGCGAGCGCTCCGTGCTCCGCAGTGGCCTCCGGGCGGCCGCAGACTCGCGGCTGTCCGGAGTTTCCGGCACAGGCAGCGTGTCATCACGCTGCGTGCGCGGCCTGATGACGTTACCCGCCTGTGCCGGCAAGAGGAAGGGGAGCGCGCGGGAGGCGGACAGCGAGGAGGCGGAGCGGCGAGGAGATTGAGCAGCGGGGAGTCAGGTAAGTGGTTGTTTTATTTTTTTAAACTGCCTATACCTGCCTACACCTGCCCACAGCCGGCCCTATACCTGCCTATTACTTGTGTATGGGGACATATAACTGCCTATTACATGCCTATGGGGCCATATACCTGCCTATACGGCCATATATTTGCCTATGGGGGACATTAAACTGCCTATGTAATTTTATTGGTATCCATTTTTATTTTTAAAATTTACCAGTAGCTGCTGCATTTTTTACCCTAGGCTTATACTCTAGTCAATAAGTTTTCCATTTTTTTGGGGCAAAAGTAGGTGCCTCGGCTTATACTCGGGTCGGCTTATAATAGAGTATATATGGTAAGTTCTTTCACAAGGAGGGGATTTAGAGAAGGTCAAGATGGCCACTGGAAGCATCCTATATCATGTGGTACAGGTCCAAAGTGTGAAACAGGAAACTCAAGAAAAAACGGCTGCAATTATGTGAAGGTGCCTTCAAATGAACCTCTCAGAGGTTTTGTGTTTACTAATGCTATAAGTTTTGTTTTTCAGAAGAGTAACCTGTCATTTTAACATTATCTTTCCTTGCAGGAAAAGCTTTAAAAAAAAAAAAAAAAAAAGAAGAGGAACTTAACTTTCTCCACCCCCACCCCAAAGGAGGAGCCTCTACATTAATAGTGTGCAGTCAGGTGGACTAAATTCTAAATTGAATTTTTTTCCCAAACACCTGTACTGGTACTTGCATGTGCACACATTACCAGCTGAATAGGATAAGTTGCCATTTTAAGGCCAATGTGGAGGTGAGGATGTTTCACTATTGTTTTGCAGACTGTCACACCTCTGAATGGATTGTAGTGGACTGGGAGCAAAAAAGTCTCATTTACATTCTGGTGTGCAACTGTTTGCTAATGTTTTTGCATTAGTGTCAATGGCAATATGTTTAAATTATATTTTTAACAGATTATTTCCTCCTTAAAGGTCACAACTATATCAATGGTCACATAAGGGCACATTAAGCAGCACAGTGTCTAAATTTTTGCTTTTTTATCTTGTTTGTCCCAATAAAAAATATAAGTAATTGTCTGTCTATAGTTCACTCAAGAGCTATAGTCCTATTTTTTATGAAGTGACAAATCCTACAATTCATCCAGGTCTACACACTGAGTTCACAATCACACAGTCTTTCCTAAACTGCAAATCCTGTCATTTTAAAACTTGTTTGTCTTTTTAGTCAAATTTAGAGCCGATGTAGAGGTACTGAGACATAGGTGAATTGCCAACCCTAGTAATACCCTAATTTGGGGGTTAGTAAAATCTTAGTTCCAGAAGCCACTGATAACTAGAGAGCCATCACACCAACTTTGTGTTTCATGTGAATGTACTTACATTCCTGCATTGTGAAAAGTGACTTCTGCAGCACCAGCGGCAACAGTCCTGAAATAGTGTTTTTCGGTCATGGGATAAAGACTGTATCCAATTAAATGGTGTTGGAGGCACCTATTGGAAGGAGCACAGAATCCAAGCAGACAACCATAGGAGGACTACAATCTCAGAACTGCCAAGGAAGCCATAGACATCTGAGCCCAGCAGGAGCCTACAGCACCGAAGTGATCACTAAGGAATTGAAAAGTAGATATTGTGAACTTTGATACGATTGTGTCGAATAAAAAAAAAAAACACTTGTGTGGTGTTAGGTCTATATAGTGGCTAAAGGAGTTAACAGGCTACATAGAGATGTCCGAATTTAACTTCACAGAACAGGATATTGATGGTTGTCAAGTTTGCCTCTTTAAATCTTATTTCCAACAAAGACATCTACATCACCCCTCAAACTGCACACCCCCATGTGAAATGTGTCAGACACTTTAAATTAAATTTAGAGGGCTCTTTCCTTTAAGAGTCTTTTACCCTGTAAGAATTACAGAATGTTTAACAATGAAATACTTGAAATATATATATTAAAATATACATCAATTGCACAATCAAGGATGGAGGCTCTTGCACGAGTCACACATGGACAGCGAGTCAGTTTGGACTGGTATTGGAATGTACCAGATTTCATTCATGTGCTAATTTAAGGCAATACAATAGGGCTCAAGATAACATTGTAAAACCTGACTGATAACCCCAGCGCTCTAGATGAAAAGAGGATGCACCATGAAGGTAGAGACCAAAAGGTTTTCAGGCCTCCTGGGAAATGGGAGCAGGTATGGTCTTGGAGATGGGGTATAAGACACAGGCAAACTGTTGGAAGCTGTGTCTCTTGGGAGGAAGACATCACTTACGTAAGCTGTTGCTTGGAGGAGGGGCCCACATTTGGTGGGAATCTTGAGAAGGCACATGGAGAGCACTGCTCACGAACTTAGTGTGTGAAGGCCCTGGAATGTAACATTGCATTTTGTTAACTTATCAGTATTTGTGGTGTTATGCAATATTTGTGGTTTCTTGCTGTTCCTGTGTATCTCAATATAATTTAACCACCATCAATATCACATGCTATATAACTTTTTTTTTTTTACACACTTGTAACTTTCATTTATTGCACCTAACCTTTCAAATCTAACCCAGAAAGAGGGTGGGTTGTGTGTAAATATATATATATATATATATATATAATATATAATATATAATAATTATATAATATATAATATATAATTATTATATATATCATCATGTGTTACATATCTATGTGTGTGTACATATCTATGTGTGTGTACATATCTATGTGTGTGTACATATCTATGTGTGTGTACATATCTATGTGTGTGTACATATCTATGTGTGTGTACACATCTATGTGTGTGTACACATACGATACAGGTAATGTCTTACACTAGATGTGATGCTTTGTTGGACCTAACTTGGAGCTGCCACTGTTTCTGAAACTCTAGGTAACAGTGACCACAATATTCATTTTATTCTAAACTGGGAAAAACACAGCAGGAGGGCAAAAAACATTTTAAAAAGGCCAAACAGATTGCAGCAGCCTCCCTTTCCACCAGACTACACCAGAGTGCCAGGCGGTGAGAGAGTTCAAGCTGCAGATTGCATAACTTGAAAGTGATGCTTCATCACAACTGCACTTCCAGGATACCAATCCACTGAGACAATGACTGGAAAACTTTCCTGTGATAGACTGCCCAAGTCCCCAGCCTTTTCAAAAAGGGTGTGAGAACCTGTAGATACCACTTGTTTTAGATTAGGGTTCAATTGCTGATTTAACTGTGTCCCATTGTTCTTTTGTGCCCAAAGACCTAAAGAAATCCACCCTTGTGTTAATGCCATCTGTTTCCTCCCATTTATTTTATAATTGTTGTATGCATGTCATTTTATTGCACTCCATATAAACACTGTTCCTTGTTCTATTAAAACGCAATTTAACAAGTTGGTCCTTGTTTTCCCTAAGAACCCATAACCTTGATAAACTAGCTGCTGGAGTAGAGTGGGATAGTGTTTAACCCTGCAAGTGGTGTTTGCATATATCACAATCCTTCTCTGATTTCATTACTGAAGGAAGGTGATGGCAGCTGATAAATTGGTGTCTGAACTATGTTGGGTGCGATTTATACTTGATTTGCCACCTGTCTGAAGAGAATGCAAATTAAACTACATTAACCCCCCATCACTCCCATGTTACATGCTATTAAGTGTGTACATGACAGCACCTTATTCAAATTCTCAAGATCATTGCTTCCATCATTAGACAATGTCATTAATTGGCTATTTTAATGCACTACCTTAGGCTATAAATGAGCCAGCCAGAGGGTGTGTGGCCTTCAAAGCCATTTTGCTTCAGTGTACAAGCCATTATTGCACTTTCATGGTACCCAACCCCCAGAGTAAAGTAGAAGTATTTTCTGCTTCATCACCCCTGAGACTAGATGGGCAGATTATGTTTGGTGAGGGGGGGAATCAGCTGAATAGTCCATGCACCAACACAAGTGGGAAACAGGTCACACTGTCCAAATCTGACAGCTTTCATAGTGCACAGCCATGGGCTGAACTCAAAGATGTGGATGAAATAAACCCAAGTCATTTTATTTAATTTCTTCTATTTGTTCTTACAATGAATAAACTGTGCCCAATTCAATTGAGTGGAGATTTATAGAGCTTAGTCAGAGGAAGGCATCAAGGTAAATGCTTTACAGGTGCAAGAGGTCCAAGTATTTCTAGAGGTTTAAGGACTAGATTTCTGAAGTCTATAATCCCGGGATTTACTAGGATAGCAGCATTAGCATGGTTTATCTTACAGATGACACTAAAGCATGTAGTGCAGTCTATGGAAGATGTCCATAAATTGCAAGGAGACCCGTACACAGTGCTTGAGGTTTTGTCAAGTGGATAACCAATGTGGATTAATGTAAAGTTCTGCATCTGGGTACCAATTTGCAATTGTGTCCTAGATAGTGAAGTTAATTGGAGAGAAGGTCTATTATTGAATTTCACAATACTTTTAGGCAAGCAATATGTTGATAGATTTTAAGAGGCATGAACCCAGACACAGATGCAATATTACTGCTCTACAAAGAGTTGTTGACACCTCGTTTGTGCTTTTTCTAACGCTTGAACATTCTATGAACTGTAGATTCACAAACTGCAAGAGTAAACCATAAGTGTCCCTACTATATACACCCTGCTCGGCAAATAGGGTAATCACCCTGAGAAGGGCGGCCCTATACAGGAAGCTGTCCCTATTAAACCCTATTCTCCCTATGGATCTCATTACACAGTTTAACAGGCGCCTCAGGAGAGCTAGATAAGGGATACAAATCTAAACAAGCATTGTAATCAAGTGTATTCCAATATAGACACTGGTGATAAATACAAGCTCACTTTAAACACCATAGATTTTATGTACTAGCAGGAGGATTAATGTAAAGGAAAGCGGTTGGAGGGGGGGGGCGGGATTATGCTGTCCTGCCAATAGGATGCAGGAGAGAAGCAGCTAAGCTTTGTCAGTGTTTGAAGAAGGATTGAATGTGTGGTGGGGTTTGCACAGCTTCCTCTGTCTCTGAAGGAAGTTTGGTGCTTAACTGAGAAATCCTACTCCATCATAATCCTGTTTATTAGCTCAACTTCTCTCCTCTCAAATAACCTTATTTATCAGCTCAAATTCTCCCTCACATCTTGCTTCAACATCTGAATTATGCTGTCTTACCTGTCACTGTAGGTATACAGTAGCTTATGCTTTCTTATTACTTAAGGCCTAGAAGTATTGTATATTGATTTTATATCACATGTAGCCAGGTATATTTTTACAGTAGAAAAAATTTTATGCTCAGAATGGACCATGAAGCTTGTATTATTACAGTGGATATTGAGGGGGCGGGAGGGTTGGAGGAGTACACAAATTGGTTCTCACCATGCTACTTTACAGAGATACACTTCCTAGTAAGTCTGTGGGATGGTCTACAGCAGGACTTGACATCAGCTCTGCTACACCTTGTTGAGCTGGTTAGTGACAGGAGCGCTGGAGATTTGTAAATTGTAGCCCAAGACTACAGAGCTCTAAAGGTTAAAGCTTGTCAATAACTTAGATAAACTTCTGTTTTACCGATAAGACAGTGACCTCACCACGGTCAGGCAGGGTTGCTGGAGCAATGAGAGCAGATTGGCAGTTAGCAACTAAAACTTGTTACACAGTAAACTAAGGTTTTCCTTTCCTAAACAATGCAAAGTTGGAACAGCAGTGTGTCTGGTAATAGTCTTAAACCTCTTTAATTGTAGCATGACCCTTCCTGTTGTATGCTCAGGATAAGGAGCGTCAGGCAGTTAGTGCAGTTCAACATTCATACCTATACTCCAGGAGTAGAGATGGGCGAATTTGTCAAAAATTTGATTCGGTCACTTCGCCGAATTTTCCGACCAAATTCGTTTCAAATTACTTCGGCACGAATTGCGTTAAAAAGCAAGCTATTTCCAGCTCAACAAGCCTGCCGGGCCGTGCTGTAAACTTGTGCCATGCTTTAAATATGGCAAGGAGCTTGGTTCGTCTTCATACAATTGTTGTGTTTTAGTAATGACACGCAGATGACTGCTGCTGCTCTTAGAATCGGCTTCACTAAAAAAATCCCGGATTAACAGGCAAAACTGACCAAAAAAACTCAAGCGGAATGTAGCCTGAGAAAGTCATCGCCAGCGAAAGCTGGAAAAAAACAGCTGAAGCTCAGTGCAACATTAGTGACAGAGTGTGGAGGACGGGCGCAGCCACAGCACATAGGTCAGCAGTGGCTCAATGACATTCTGAAGGCGGCTAAACAGTATTAGCCACAGATGGCACAATCACACAGTGGTGAGGGTCAACGACAGCAGCAGCAATGTCAGGCAGTGGCAATGACAGTGTAGACATGCAGCAGCCACAGCAGAGCATGAGGTCAACAGTGGCACAATGACAGAGTGATGAGTGGGTGGCAATACCAAGTCCCTCCCTGGTTAAGATGTGTAGCAGAATGAGAAACTGTCAGCAGATTGTGGCAACAGTGGGTGGTGGCATCAGAAAATGGCTGATGCAGGTAGTTTGAACCCAACTGACGCCTAACATTGGTGTGTGGAATCCTGCGATACCACGCCAGATTCATCTTGACCAAAGGTCTCATTCCACATTTCCCGTGGACAAGCGGGTTTCTCCTTGGGTAACGAACCCCCGCCGCACTGAACCACCCCTCTGATGGCACCTGGGGTGGCAGAGTGCTGTCCAAGTAGGACCACAACCTGTTTGGTTCGGACTGCTCCAGGTCCTGCTACTGCTGGCACTGATGGAGCTGGTACTCTCCACCCCCCTACCATCCCCCAGCCACCGCGCTATATCGAGCGCTGAGGAACCCCCCGTCTGACTGTCAAGAGGACGATGACAGCACATAGCATACCCAACTGATTAGAGGATTTCCCTGATTATTTGAGTTTTCTCCCTCTCAATAGCTGGGAAAAAGGCTCCCATTTTGACCGGTAGCGAGGTCCAAATAGTGAGACCAAAGTCATCCCTCTGGCCCGCTGTCGACTATTCCGCTGTCACTAGCCAGGCAAAATAAGCATGCTGCGGGCCATCTCACAAGCGACTCTGAGGCTCCCTTCCTCCATTTCCACTGTTTCAACCAACGGTGCTTGGGGTCATCAGCCTCATCTCCATCTACTACCTCCTCCAGCTGCTCGCTTTCCTCCTCTGCACGGTAAAAATCCACTCATTTCACCAACAATGCTATCTTCTGCACCATGTCCTCCATACTCCATTTTCAGTCCCCACCGGACTCCATGTGCCCACGAATGTCGCCACATCTCTGTTCCCTGCCAAAGATTTTTCAGCATCTGTTCCAGGACATGAACATGGAATGATGTTAATCATCCTGTATCCCTGCGACTGACAAATACGACGCCTCCTTCGAATGCCTCAACAAACGGCAGGTGGTCAGCATTAGCTGCACGGCTGACATCACAGTTACACAGGGGATACTTCTGTCTGCCTGGACATCAAAATCGTTAATGTCCTCCATCTGTTCATACAGTCATCCAACATGTCAGCTGGAATCCCTCGGTGTGAATCAACAAGCAAATCAGAGAGTGTTGGGTGATGCCGATATCATGGGCCCGCAGCAACTCGCGAGGGAGTTCCGGCTTATGTACGAATGGAAAAAGTGCATGCACACGTTTCCTGGACAATTTCCGAATGTTCAGAAGATCGGTGGAAGACTTCAGAACTTTTCCCCACCAGATTGAACACAGCGCCATGCAGGGCGCATGGACCATCCCACCCCGGAGCAGCGCGGACACCATGTTTCTCCCATTTGTCCTCACCATGGTTCCGATATTGCGGTTGGCCCGCGGAGAACGCCAACACATACGATTTCATGCTGCATGACGCGGAGCATTCCTCCCCTGTATAGACCTTCGTTCGCCGATGCACAGCCCGGTGTAAACTGCGGACACCGCTGTGCCCTACACATGAGGTATGATGGAGCAGTACTTGTGGAAGCTGAGATGTGGAGGAGAAGGAGGAGGCGGACATTGGCGCAGGTGCAGCAGTTGGACAAACGTGGAGGAAAAGCGCGTCTCCTGTCCAAGTTTTGGTGTGCCTGGCTGGAGCCCATTCACACAGTGGGCCGTAAAGGACATGTACTGCCCGACTGCAGTTACAGCTCCAGACGTCCACGGCTGCCCGGCACCTTGGAACAAACCATAAATATGTAGAACAAAGGTGGGTCAGTCCTTTACTATCGAAGTCTGGTAACTACCTTGACCTTTATGGAAAAAGAAATTAACGGCTGGAACTCTCCATCTCGGCTCGGCACAACCAATTTAGTCTCTGACGGTGCAGAGTCCCCATGTTGGAAAGGGAGGGACTCAGTACCAACCAAAAAAAAACCCCCCTTTTATGGGGAAACAGAGCCCGGTCACTCTGCAACCCTAAGAATGGTTGGAACGCATACTGTTGTCTCTTGCAATCGCCCTCGCTGAACGACTGCTGCCGCTATGAGATAGCGAGGAGCAGGACATCTGTACCGGGAGATGATGTCAAAGAGAAACAGCTTCCCTTCAGCAGAGATGTGGAGCCTTGACTGCTACAATTGCATACAAGCCACTGGGGCGCTGCTGCTAGCTGTTGCTGCAGATTGGACCACCACAGACCAACGTTCTTCTCCCAGCCACCGATATGGGTACGCGCATGTGTTGACAGCAGGTCGTGGAGCCAACGTTAGCTCCCTGGCCGACGCTTCACTTTCTGCCACAGATTCAACATACACCCATATTTGGCTCCTCCGGTGTCTTAGCAAAGAACGCCACCCCGCCCGCGTATCGGATTTTACCGCCAACCAGCTCGCGCACTGACTACTCGCCCGCCGCTGCCTTCGCTGAGCCCCTGTGCTGCTAACATTCTGGGACCTGCGAAGCGGGTTTAATACCCCGTGGCCGCTTGGCTCCCGACATCACATCTGCGTGCTATTCTGCTGACTCACGGCCACACGACCCACTAGCTGGCTGCGCTCTGCCTGACGCGCAGCTGAACACACTCTCCCGACGATGATGAAGCCCTTTGCCTCACCCTGCTCCCAAGTGCGTCGCTACATCATCAACTATTGGTGTTCATCGTCACTGCTGTCCTCATCACCGGTCTCTGGTATTGCCGATCTGACCTACTCACAACAATTTACCTCCCGTGCCACTTCTCCACATCCTATATCTTTTGCGCCCCTACTGCAAAAGCATGCGATTATTGGCCCCATTTCTTCGCTGCCAAGTAGCGCTGACCTGCCCTCCTCAAATTGTTCATCCGCTGCTATATAGTGGCGCTGACCCAGACCACAATAGTAGATCTCTGGCTGAGGGTAACCGGATGGGACAGAGCAGGCTGAGACAGTGAGGGCCAGCATGGACCCGCTTCCCGGGCCATGCAACTAAATGGTTGGTTCTGAGTTCCACCGACTCTTGCTGGGTTGTCAGATTCATCTGGGAGAAGAGATGACCTAGTCAACCAATCAAGAACCCTTGGGTTTCTGAACAACACACCCCCTAGATGACAGCGGCATTTTGTGGCCTCAACTCCGACTGACCCCTGCTGCGACGTCCCCTTGCTGTGCTGCGACCTGAGGCCTGTTCCAGAATGTTTGTGCCACTGCCAACTCGCAGGTGCAGAGCCTGCCACCTCTGTCTAACAATGTTTGTTCTAAAAATGTACAGACACTGTTTGATGATGTATCGTATAGATAAATATAACCCTTTTTTTTGACTCAAATAAACCCAGTAACAAGTTTGGGGAAACCCCTTGGATATAAATGGCCACAAAAGGGCCCAGGAAAAATTTACTTGTTTGTCTTTTAAATAACAGTTTTACTAAATAAAAAAGCACAACAGGCTTAACCTTCGGCAATTAGGCCAGGAAAAATGAAAATATTTTGCGTTGAAAAAGACGTTTATTTTTGTCAGACACCAGCAAAAAACTTAATTAACCCTGGATGAAATTGCGCAATAAAATTGAACCCAAAAATAAAGTGGTTTTGTTTGTAAAAATGCTGTTTCTTTAAATGATTAACAGGAACGGGCTAGATCCCACTTGGATATTGAATGTTATGCAGCTGAGTGGACCACATGGATTTAGACCCAATCCCCCAAAAAATTTTAGAAATAGAAATTAAGGAAAACTTTTGAGACAAGCTGAGAACCCAAAAAAATTGCTGTTAAAAATCATTTTCCAAGAGCATACCGCGGGCCCCTTCCCTGATAGCACAGTGAGGGGGGTGTGGCTCCCGGCGTCGGCTGGGAAATTATATAAGTGCGGTGCGTCACAGAATCCCCGTCTCTGATTGGTTTTCATCTGCACATGTATGAGGTTTTCCCCTTCTTCCTCCCAATGCTTTGCCCATGTAGCCATTGCTCCAGCCTTTTTTATCAATAAAAAGACACTTGTTCACCCAATCCCCAAAGTTCGACTTCGTTCCGAACCGAATTTTGCCTAAAATTTCTAAACAAATTTCCCCTTTCGTTAGAATATTCCCCCATCTTACCCCAGGAGCTGTCGCAGAAGGAACAGGTGAGGGTGAAAGGGTGGGTGGGGAAACAAAACACCCCCTTTCTAAACACTCTTTTGAATTTATATAAAAAAATTTTTCAAAATTTCCCCATATCCCTCCCCCCCCCCCCCTTTTCCCCCCCCGTCCCTCACCCCAATTTTTTCCCCCTTTGGTTTGTCATTTTTGGTGTATTATCAGTCCTTTGCTTTTGGGCCGATTCCCACCCCCCTCATATTTATCCCTCATGCGGTTTTGGTTTTTTTTCCCTTTCCCCTTTGGTTCAAAATGTTTAAAAAAATTATCTTTTTCCCCCTTTACAAATAGGTATATCTCTATCCCCAGGCCCATATAAGTGTGGTATTGTACTGGTGTTTGGAAACAATTTATACACAAATCTACAGAGATTGTGTCAGCCATTATATTTTCACCCCTTTAGCAAGATTGTTCTCTTTTACTAATCCTCAAAGTTGCATGAAAAAGGGTAGAAAATATTAGAGGAAAATTAGGCTTGTTTTTAAAAATGGCCACTGAAAGATTTCAGACTTTCACTGTTAATTTCACCTACGTTTTTAAAAAACCGGGAGGAGAAAAAAAAAAAAAAGTTAAAATCTGGCAGATTGTAAAAAAGTGTCACAGACTTTGCGTAACTTACAAAGCTTGGCAGAAGAGGTTTCCTAAACAAGCTTTTAAAATTTTATTTTAAATGTTTCTCCAAACTTTGGCCCTTCTGACCAGGTCTGAGGCAAGAGTACTCAGTTGCCCCCCACTTGTGAAGAGGAGGATTGACCCGGGGAAGCCAAAATCTTTGTTTATAAAAGGTCATCTAAATATCACAAGTGATAAATAAATTTGCGCCAGTGCTATCAGGCTCACATCTTGAATGATAAATATAACCCGCTAATCTAAACATGGAGATACCAATCCTCCATCCCTGTGAAGGTCCAGATGGAAAAAAAAAAGTATTTTATTAAAACGACCATTTACCTTATCGAGTATACCAAACGGGTTGCTAAAAAGTTTTCACACAACTACAGATTGAAGCTGGCATTTAGTAAACTTAGGCCTTGTCCCCATGGAATGGATTTTCACCTGGTTTTTCCAGACTGTTTTTGGTTTTGAAACCAGTCTGTAAACCGGGTGAAAACTTAAAAGGGCCCTATGGAAAAACCCCCGCGCGGTCTCCACTGTATGGATTTTCAGATTGCTGTTAGTTTGGAAGAATGAACATGTTTTGTTTTCAGACTGTTTTTGGACAGAAGATGAACAGGTCTACGGAAAGGTGAAGGCATTTCTCCGCTAATGCAGAAAATCCATCCCCCAGCAGCTGTGTGCATGGCACAAAAACAATGCAAATATGGGTTGGATAAACTGACTGGTATTTGTATTGTGCCGTGCGGACCCGGCCTTAATCTGTATATCTTTTTTCTTGAAGGAAAGATTCGCAGTAGCCCTGCAACACACACGATCTTGCGAGTGTCTCGTCAAGAGTGGGACAGTATTGTATTGCTTTTTATAATGCTATCTGTCTTTTTGTAACATCCCCATGAATTCTGTGATTGACAATGCTGTCCAGTGCAATATATACAATCTTTGACCAACAGTTCGAAAGTCCATACTGCTGTGCGAGATGTTGACACTGCACATTTTTGAACCTGGATCTTTAAATGGCAAGTGGGGACACAGATCCATTTCCAACGAAAGGGTTTGTGCTCATGAGCAATCACTTGCAGGTGGAGTGCGGGGGGGGTGGAGCATGGAGGGCAGGCATAGGAGTAGCTGGGTAACGTCAGAAAAGGGGAGAGGGAAAGTTTCAGGCACGTAGTCCTGATCTGAACCCAAAAAATTTGAAATTGGCAGATGAAGGGGGGAAATCAAAATTTTTGCTGCGCAACACTAACCCCGTTTCTCCCGAAATAGGGAATAGGATGCAGAGCAGCTAGACAGGTTTCTTGTGCTGGGGACGCCCTTATAAAAAGGCACAGACCCCCCCGGGCAACTCCACAAAGACCGGGACGCAAAAAGTTTTTTGTTTTCCCGGGGCCCCGTTCAACATATGCGGATGGGGGGTTGACAATGCTTGGTGGGGGGGGGTCCAGTTAGGCCACATTGGCACCAATGACAAAGTTTGAGGTAGGTGGAGTGTCCTTAAAAAGGATTTTGGGGAATTAGGCCAAAAACTCATGGCAAGGACCTCAAAGGTAATATTTTCAGAGTTACCTGTTCCATGGGCCACACCAGAGGCAGCAGGAGATTAGCGAGGTGAATAAGTGACTCAAAAATTGGTGTAGGAAAGAGGGATTTGGGTTTTTGGAACTGGGCTGAATTCTGTCTTGGCTACAGACTATGCTAGGGACGGGCTGCACCTAAATAGGGAGGGTGCAGCTGTATTGGGGGACAAAATGGCCAGGAAGCTAGAGGAATATTTAAGCTAGGGACTGGGGGGAGGGAGGGGCACAACTACAAAGATAGCGTGCAAGATGGTGAAGATAGAGAGCTGGGAATTAGGACTAAAACAGAGGGTGGAGTGGAGGGTGGGGGTGTAGCTATAGTTAACAGGTAGAAAGGAATAAAAAAAAAAAAAACCTCTAGATTGCAGGTAACCAATGCCAGGAGACTGACCAACAACATAAGTAAACTAGACTTAAATTGCTGAAGAAAATATGACAGTGGGGATAACAGACATAGCTGGACGAGTCTACATGGCTACGACTGGGCAGTTAACTTACGGGGTTACAGTTTATTTAGAAGTGACTGTAAACACCGGAAGAGGAGGGGGGGGGGGGGGGGGAGTGTCTGTCTATTTAAAATCCAGTCTGAAGCCAACACTGTGGGAAGATATAGATACAGGAATGAACATGTGGAATCATTATGGGAAAATATACGGGGGGTTAACAACAATTTTTAAATTGGAATCTGCTAGAGGCCCCCAAATATTACAGAACCCATGTAAGATATGCCCTAGGCAAATAGTAGGTGCTAATCAAAATGGGGTTTTTTTTTTTTTTATGGGGACAAACTACCCAAATTGGGAACTAAAACTGTAGCTCTAAAAAGGGGAAAATTTTTTAAATAGCTAAAGAAAATTACCTTTCCAAAGGGGGCGGAAAATGATAGGGGAAAAGGGCCCTTCTGTTTTTAAATATTGATAATAACTGAGAGAAAAAAAAGGTTATGTTGGGGGGGGGGGGGGGGAAAATTAGGAAATTGACCCATAATAAATACATTTCCATTTATCCTTCAATACAGGATGTTGAGGAGCCACAAAAACCTTGAATTTTAAGAATGCCAACTTTATTCTGCTTAGGGAGGCCGTAAACCGTATTGACTCGAAAATTGTATTTAAAATTAGCAGAAGGGGATCTTCAAACACCCTAGGGTCCAGAGGGTAATCCCGGGTAAAAAATTTAAAAAGGAAAAAAAATGAATGTGGATCGATGTAAAAAGGAAATAAATAAAGTTTTCCCTACAAAAAACAGGGGGGCAGTAAAGAGGCCTAAGAAGACAGAGAAAAAAAAAAAAAAAAAAATAAGCAGCAAAGCGCGGGAAAGCATTTATGGGAGGATGTTCCCTGCTGATGAGCGAGGGATGGGGTAAATAAATTTAAAAAGGTTTTGGTCTAAGCAGGAAGTGCAGCTCGTTTAAAGATTAAAATGAAAACCCCCGGGCCCCTGGGGTATACCCCCCTTTCCCCAGTTAAGGGGGGACCCATCTTGACTTTTTTAAAATTTGATGGAGTTAACAAGGAATGTCAAAGGATTATTAAAAAAGGGGAAAAAAGGATCTGGAAACTATAGGCCGGAAAGTTTAACCCCTGGCTGTGGGTAAAATTTTTTTGAAGGGTTTTCCAGAGATGCTTTCCCGGGGTACTCATGAAAATAAATGTTAACCCTTTCACATGGGTTTTTGAAGGGTTGGTCCCGTCAAAAACTAACCCCATAGCTTCTTGGGAAAAATTTTTTTCTTTGGGTGAGATTTGGGTGTTTTCTAGGTTTTGGAGTTTGATTTGTGCCAATAAAAGGGTTTAAGTAAAATGAAAATGCTTTGGTGGGGGGGGGGGGGGGGGGGGGGGGGGGGGGAAGGGGCGCTAGTGGGGGGCTTCTTTGTCCTCGGTGTTTGCATTACTCTATTGATGTTAAGAGCCCCTCTTTTTAACATGCAACTGGAGTAAAAAAAACAAATCCAAGAAAGACAGAAGAGTTTTAAAGGGGGTTTAGTTTCTTTTAAAAATTCTTCCAAATAAGGGGGCAGTGAAAACAAGCAAATTTGCAAATTGGGTGTCGTTGCAAAGGCCTTTTTCCCCAGTTTTTTTTTTGTTTTTTTTATTTTCACTGATTCCGTGTGGGTCTAATCCCTCCGACCCCCCTCCCTTTCAATTCACTAGTGGAGCTCATTTCATTCTGTACACCCCTGGGTATTCAGGAGCTGTGTCTTGACCAAGTTAGGGGGCCTCATTTTTTTTTGTTCCAACTAGCAAAACAGACTGCAGAGATTGTACAATGAGAAAAATGACAGTTTTGACCTGTGCCCAAACTTCCTGCTACACCAACTGTGCCCTTCTTAAAAGCTGTAAAACATCTCCCGCTGTGAGACGTGCTCGATTAATTTAATGCGCCCGTGGGTTTTTACAGCCTTTTAAAAAAGATGCATAAGGGGGCAGTGATATGTGGACTCGGGGGGGGAGGGGGGGGGGGGCCGGCCAGCAGTGAAGGGGGGGATGTCATCCAGTGGGAGGGAAAAAACCCCCCTGCATTCACGAGTGGAACTAAGAAGTGTGACTCAGCCGAAGTAGGAAGCGATACATCCCCCTTTTAAATTCTGTGATATTTTTTGGTTATAAACCGATTGGGGAGACCAGACTCTAAAGTTTTTAAAGACATAGGTAAATTTATTTGGGGTTTTAAAAGGTTCTTTCTTTAAAAAACTCTTTTTTAAAAGCCCATTTATAATGAAGTTTCCGAAAAAATATTCTAACTTTTTAAAAGCGTGTATTCGGCAAGTTTTAGCCATTTTTCAACCCACACGCAAATTGCAGGGGCTAGTCTTTAAGCAGACGTTTTTTCCTTAAGGTTATTACAGGTCATTTTTCCTTTTTTTTCCCCAAAAACAAATTTTTTCGCTTTAAACAGCAGGGGGCATTA